>VXBI01012025.1:101211-161474 GCA_013397375.1 Toxostoma redivivum
CCCCCCCCCTTCCAGTGAGAGGCAATTAACTTGTAGCCTGGAGTGATTAGCATAAGAATAGGGAAAAATTCCACAGAAAATAAAAGAAATTATTCAACCCCCAACACAGTTTTATGTGTAAAGTGTAGGTGATCTGTAGGGGCAGACTCAGCCTTTCCTTCTTCTCAACATTCAGGACACAACTATCAGGCAGCTGTAGATCAGTGGAGTTCAACTGCTATTCCCAACAGCAACAGTGAACATGAAACAGTCTGAAATACTGGAAATGTCATGGACATGACTGACCAGAAAACAGTCTTAAAAAACAAAAAATGCCAATCTCATCTTGGGTACAATGTCTACCCTATATAACTAGTGAACAGAGGGTTGGCTGGGGTGGTACTGACCTGATGTGGTCGTAATTCTTGGTAACGCTGATACCAGTGGTAGCAGAATGTCCCATTACAGCATAATTTAGGCACCATGAATAGATACAGCTGTCTAAAGATGAGTACCATGCACAACCAGAGGAAGCAAAAGGAAACTTCATTTAGTGATTTTTCATGCTCTGCTGGCAGCTGCCATAAGGCTGTAGCAGTTATATTCCTTGGTAAGAATATTGTATTTTTCAGAGAAGTAATTTTCTGAAACCAGTTAATTAGGACAGATATTTCTGGCCCTGGCATTTGTAGAGAACAGAAGACATGATTGTTCTTATATTTGTTTCTCTGAGTCCTTTGATCGACTAGAAGCTCTCAATGCTTTACGCTATAAATTACCTCAATCCTTTGGCAGTTCATTTCTTTTCTTGTGTACTTGGTTAGGAAAATGCAGAAATCCTTCTGAGTCATCTACAGTCTACTATAAATTATGAAGAAATGGGGGAGGGGGTCACATTTCACGTTAGGAAAGTCAATTCTAGGAGGATGGAAGGATACTGGTTGCTGAATTTGAGATAAGCATCTTACAGTATTTCAAAATCTGAGCAGCTACTGCCACCTACAGATGCACCACATAGGGTGCTCGGGCTGTCTCCAGCAAGGGAGTCTGCACCTTTAAAATTAATTAATCCCAGTCCTTACTCCACAGTGTAAATTTAGTGTATGAGTGCAGACTTTTGTTTAGCCCTGTAATTGATGATTACCTGTGAATCCTGTTCTAGTGATGCAGATAACTAAATTTTATAGAGTCTTTCTTGTGTGGCTTAAATAGGTAAGCAAAGAAGCATCGTTTTCAGTGATCGTTTGCTGATTTACTTTAGACTACACCTAAAGAAATATTTGCAAGTCAGATTTATATGGATTTGGTACAGCTGTTGCTGAGGCTTCATAGCCTTTGTAAAGCTACACCAGTAATGTGCAATGTAGAATTAGTCCCTTAAGGATTTGAGTCCAGTTGAAGGTTGGTTTTTTCCCTATCCCATCTTTGAAGTCTACTTTTTGGGTACTGTCCTTTAGTATATATTTGCTAGAATAGAAAAAATTTCGATTTTCCCAAATGTATGAACTCAGCAGCCTTTAGATTGGTTTCACTAGATTCAGAATTTTCTCAATTTAAAAATTAAGTATCAAAGTTAAGTTGAATATATAGCTATTTGTTGCTACCTCAAATCTAACAACTTGGAATACACTAGTATCTGCTCCTTTTTTTGGTTGGTTTTGTGCATCAACCTGCTATGGCAGTTTCTTCCTCTGCATTTGAGAGAAAAGCAGTGTTCCCTACTTAATTTGTTTCCTGATTACAGAGGGGAAACAATGAGCCTTTTTTACCTCCTGAACTCATAATCTCATGTTCAGTTATTTCTGTTTGACTCATAGAGACACAGTATATTTTAGGGCTTCTGTAATAACTGCTATCTCTCAGCTACCGAATGCCTACTGGAATAAGCAAACCAATACAACTAAACCTGGAGATGATAATACCATCTCACAAAGCTCTGAAAATGCAATCTGCTAGTTAATTGCATGTACTGTATAACTTAATGGGTGGTGGTTTTTTAAATTTCTTAAGATATTTGCAGTCTGTCAGTGTAAATTATATTAGGATAAGAGCTTAATCCAAAACTTCTGAGGGAACAGAATTTTGCTGTGGAGAAACTATGATATAGGGATATTTGCCACAAGTCAGGAGGCAACTGCAAACTGCTTACACCATATCAGGGTGCATGAGAGTTGTAGTACCAAACTAGAGTTTTAAAAACTATCCTCGGTTCACTGGAGTTCCACATCAGCCTCAACCTTTCCGATATGTGCACTGAGTTACACGTAGGCTTTGCTGAATGCAGGAGGAATCTGGAAAAAAAATTGAACTAGGCAAAACCTTGAGCAAAATGCTGTTATATGCTCTTTATTAGTTCAGCATGTAAAAGACTCAACCCAGAATCCTTTACTTATATGTCTTTTAAAATTGAGTTTAGCTTGATCTTCTGCCAATTCTAGTGCATATTGTGCTTTATCTGATGTGATTTAAACACTTTTTTTTTAAACAATGCTCCTGGAGAAATGCTGTTTCATCTAGATCAAGAAATTAAAGGTTACAATCTCTAGATTCCTTAGTCTGTTATGCCATTTTCTTTTTAAGCTTGGTGCAACATCTAGTATCCATTTGGTTTAGTTTATCCATCTTTACACTCTTGTTGAGTTTTTAGTACATGATACACTGAGAAGAAAATAAATGAAATCTAAACTTTATTGAAAGGCTGGATTAGTAAAGCCAACCTCTTCCCTTAGTCATAGCTGTCACTGTACCACAGAAATGTATGAATACTGTTGGGATGAGTGACAGGACTTGTTTTGTAGTATTTCTAGGTAATTCTGCCTGCTGGCTGCCTCCATTAAGGCTTGGATCTTCACTTGCTATTTACATTCCTTCTGAGTTGATTATCCAGTTTGACTGAGCTGTAAATGCCGAGAGAGAAATGCTATTTGATAGAATTTGTACTGAGAGCCAATGTGAGAAGGAAGCAAATTCAATAACAAGTTCAAGCTGGCAAGTGTGATTTAACCAGAACCCATGCCAGGAAACCGTGGTGAGCTATGAATGTCCTGAGCATCATGACCACCCGTTATCGTTATAATGGGTTGAACCAAAACTAGAAAGAAACACATCTGAAGTTCTGCATTTTTGCTTTTCCAGATATAAACACTACTGTTTATGTCAATGTCACGATATTTTTTTGTTGTCAGCTTATGCCTTGTAAACTGGTGAAGGATTGTTCTTATTTTACGTAAGGCAAAGAAGGATGCTTCACATGTCATTACAGCAGCAGAGTATTTGCTGGTGTGGCGTTGGCAAATTGATGCCAATGAAATTGTGCAAAGAGAAGAAGCAGGTGCTTCTTTACATCTTCTCACAGACATACAGATTTTTTTGACTAGCAAGAGATATCTGAAAATTAATTGGCATGTGAATTTAAAACAAGGAATAAAGCTGCCTTCCTGAAAGAGCTCATTTAAGTCCTTTTCTCTCTTGGCTTTGCACTGATGATAAATTTCTGCTGTCCTTTGTGCAAAACTTTTTTGCCATTGCAACTGCAAAAGTAGGAGGAATGTCACCAATGAACAAGGTTGTTGCCAAAGAATAAGTGAGTCAATTCCACGTGCCTCCATTAAAAAAAAAAAAAAAGGCATAAATAATCTTTAAGAATAAATTAGTTAGAAGTCTAAGCTTCCAAAGAAGTCTACCTTAGAGAGTGACAAACCTGTAGGCAACATCTTGAAGTTCAGAAACCTCAAGCTGGAAGCCATATCACCTAGTTCTTAATCAATTTTGTTCAACATGGAAATGGTTGTGTATTTTTTAACCTGCTCTAATTCCTGTAACTGTTATGAAACTTACAGACTCTTACGCTTGGAAATACTAGAAGTCATTTTCCCTGCCTTTAGCTAATGGAAGGACAGGTATGCAGTGAGACCTAGAAAACACAATAAATAACTTCCATGTCTACTTTAAATTAAACACTTTGGAGCAAGTCTTCAGTTGCAAAGCACAACCAGACTTTTTAGTATTCAAATTGTGCTCAGTAGAAAATGGCTGCAGGGGAGCTGCTGATATTCTGCATATCTTGTAATTTGTCGTGTTCAGGCATACGTCAAAACATGACCCGTAGTTTTTTTAAGGATAGTCTTAAGCCATTGGTATTTTAACATAAAGATGGATCTGTGGATGTGCATTGGAAAAAAAAAAAAAAAAGATTACTGGAACTCAGTCATCTTTTTTCCTTTTATTGTTTTGATGGTGATGGTGCTGCTACCCATATTATAAGTAGGCATAGCCTTGCTCTTCTCCATTTTATCCAAATTAAGGATGACCGTTGTTACCTTGAAAGCTGCCTGGTTTGTGTTTGTCAGGTTGGTAAATACCTGCTTGTGCAACAGTACTTTATGGTCTTTTCTGAGTTTCATAACAAGGCAGGTAAAAGCAGTCTCTGGTCTGGACGAGATAGGAACTTGTGTTGCATTTCAAATCAAACGTAGAGATTTTAATAGTGAAGAATATTTAGATTTTAACACTAGTTTTGTTTTCCTTGTTACCCTTTGTTATGTAGTGGTTGAGCCCCCAAATTGGGGGTGTGAGGCTAAAAGCTGAAAAACGAAAGAAGAAACAAAAAGGCATATGGCAAGAGCAGGAGTTTCTGCCACCTCACCTTAGGCTCATGACAACATGCCCTATAGTTAACCTACAGTCAGGAACTAATAATGACACAGATGGAAGTGAGCTAGCATATGTATTCAAAGTAATACCCCTAAGGTTTTAATCAGCATCTTTCTGTGTTAGCCATCTAAATTGCCATGGGGAGATTAGCCAAATATGCTGTGGTGCACATGGTGAAGGCAGCTTTGTGTAGTGGCTGAACTGAGGGATTTTAAGCAAGAATCCCCTGTTCTCTGGTTCAGCAGTGACCTGCTGTGCAATCTCGGGTAAAATGTTTAAAATACTTGTGGGCTTTAGGCTACCCAGAGGGAAAACATGATTTCTGATGCGGTTCCTTCTCACCTAAATATGTTGAGATTCAATATTTGCCATGCTCTTTGGAGGCTTTGATAGCATGTTCTCCAAAAAATGTACAATTGGAGAGTCACAACAGCTTAAGTACCAGATTTCTTAGCTTTTGCAACCTCTTCTCCTCTCTATAACTACTAATAATCTCTGGTATGACATTTTTGCTTTTGATTTTTAATAGGATGGTGACTTCTACAGCTAGTCTATTATGTTGTGGAGATATTTGGGAGAGGGAGAATACTTAGCTGTTTCCAAGACTAATTGTGTAATTTAACTGTTTCTTGCTTTAACTTTTTCTTCCCCCGCTGCCATCCCCAGCTATTAGAAGAGCAACTGTCCTTCCCTGCAGCATAGTGGGATCTGCTTACATGAAGGGACAGGTATTGAAGTTTTTCTAGAGACTTGTTTATTTAATGACTGAAATCTCATATACAAACCTACCCTTTGGAGCTTAAGGGCTCTTAGAGTGAGAACAGTGCTTTGCTGGCAGCAAAGCCACTTTCTTCAGTGGGAGGTTGTGCATGAAACAGGACACCCAAGTGAGGAACATTAGGTGGTGTTGGGCTGGATTTGCGTAGTTCTCTTTATAGACATGTCTAGGCTATTTATCTGCTTAAATCAGTGAGGGAAGAGAAGAGCTACCTTGCACACTTAGAAAGGCTTTCTCCTTCTCTTTAAACTGTATTACCAAATATGTGTGTATCCCTTAGGAGTCCTGAGGAAGCTACTTTGCTGAAACCTGTCACATTTTGTTCTGATACAGCTACTAGCTATAGTTTAGGTTGTGACCATCTGATTTTCTGACCACATAAATACTTGGTCACCTTTGCAACTGATATAAATCTATGAATGGAACACTGTGGATTTATACCAGGCTGGGACTGTGTCCACCAGAATTAGGTCCACTGGAACTTACCACTTCAAGGAACTTCAAGAATTTTTGTGGAAATAATTCCTCATGATGCCACAATCTGTTATATCTGGTGGCAAGTACGAAAAGTTAGGAACCATGTAACTTCATTTTTAATTAGGGAAGGGAAGATCCTAATGTCCATGTAATTCACAGAAATCACAGTATAACACTTCTTGGTGAAAGAAATTACACCATTATATGATTGGGAGAAGGGCAGGAGTTGGATAAATTAATTTTTCCTGGAAGACTGCAGGGGCGTTTTTTTTTTATATGTTCCATTAAACATTTGTATCTTGAGCAGTACAACTAATGAAGCTTGTTTTCAAACCCTTGCATCTTTGCCAGATGTATCTCCTCACCCCTTCTAGTAATTTTGAACCCTTTCCCTCCATGGAGCTTGTGAAATGAAAGGAAAAATACAGTTTTGTAAGTCCGTAAGTCTATACACTGGTGTTTGCCTAAGGATGAGCTTATTTGGGTCAGTCTAAGGTACTGGCATACTGGTTATACAATGTGACTCTGTGTATCCCTCTATTGAATCTAGTGGAAGTTGGCCCCCAGATTTTTAAAATAGATAAGAGTACCAGCCATAGCAAGTGCAAAAGTCTTGTTTCAATGTAAAACCACTTAGAAGGTGGGGAAAAAAAAGCTGAGAACTGTAACGCTTTGAAATCTGTGGTAAGTTGCATTGTCATTGTAAAATATCATTGGTGAAAGAGCACTTCTTGCCAAAACGCTCTCAATACAGTTATGTTAATATACTGACTTAATTTGCCAATAGTGTTATCTCCAAAGATAAAGCTGTTGTCACAGCAAGACATGCAGGGCTGGCTGCCCAGTGAAGTAGATTAGATTCCCAATGAGCGTATCCTTATATCGTTATACAAGTCCTTGTTATTCTGTTAACATTGATTGAGGTGACTTTGCAAACCTACAAATTTCTGCTTCTGCTCTGGTTCTGCTCCCATATAACTTTGGACTTGAATACTCCCAGAAACTGCTCTGGTACCTCAGTGTAAGCTTTTATTCCTTGCCCTGTGTACGGAAATTATTTCCATAGAGATGCTGTGCTGACAGCTGGACTGAGCACGTGTCAAGAATAATCCACATACAACAGCAGACAACCAAAAGATGACTGAAACACCACTAGCAAATGCAGGAGTACTGTTAATACCAACAAGCCATTATGGTTTCTGGTTCATGCACACCACAGTGTACTGATGAGCTGCATTTCAAGTACTGGCTATGGCTAAAAGTAAAGTATTCTCTTACAGCAATGCCACACACCTCAGTCTTGCAACAAGTGGGTATAGTCCTTGCTCTCCTCCTCTCATCCTAGTGAAAGCACTGCCTTCCCAAACCACTGGTAACTGGTAATCTGATGATTATGCTTTTTAGCAATTTCTTTTCCTTGGCAAATCTTTGCTTATGTTCCTGTTGGGTGCATGTTGTTCTGTAGGTCCTTTTACTTGCAGCAGAACTGGTGCAGGAACCTCAATTGGTGCAGGAACTTCTGGGTTGTTCCAGGGCTGCTGGACACATGTCACTGTTCAAGGGATCCAACTCATGCTAGATTGCATGCAACATGATCCATTCTGTTCCTGCTTTTGGGTGCCAAGTATCATTGACTTCTGTGTGAGCTTCATGTGTGTACTTGGCAGAATAGCTTAGTCCTGTGATGATTCAGTGCAGTATTTCATACCAAAGAACGGTAGTGAAATAGAAGACAAACTACAGATGCTGCTCAAAGGTCTGAAGTTCTACCTTAATGTTGTTTTGCACAAAGGTTGAATTACCATTGTATAAAGCTCTAGTGGCTATTGGAGCAAATTATTTCAGAGAACTGTAATTATCTGCCCCCATGGAGGAACCAGATAGTATCCTGGCATGGACTAATTACTTAATGGATTGGTTTCATGTTGGGGGGGGGAGGTATGTATCCTATTCTATAGGTGAACCTTCCTTTCACAGAAATTGCTTTTATGTTACTTCTGAATGACCACAGTAATGGCATGAATGTACCTTGACGTATACTATGAAGAGATAAATGCAGTTTTCTGAAGTCAGTTTTGAAATTGGAATTTGCTAATGCACTAATTTTGGGCTTAGAAGTATCATCCCTACTGTACGGTTTTTGTGACATAGTAATAGAAGTGCAGCATGTTACTCTACCCATGATACTATGAAGAGCAGAAATAAACCTGTTGGTAGTGCTTTTATTTGTGGAGGATATTCATTGAATACCTTGGGATCTCAACATGAAATTTTAACAAAAAATGTTGTGGTGAACCATATTGTTTGATATGAATGGTGGCACACACGCAGCTCCTTTGGGAGCTAAGTTTCTTTGTGAGCAGTTGGAATCACAACTTCCTGTGCAATTTGAGTGCCCCAAATATGATGTGCTGTATGAACAGCTGGAAAGGCAGTGTGTCGCTGGCTCAATAATCAGTTCCCATTATCAAAGTATAAAAAAAGTACACATCTCTCCTAAAGATGATGTCTCTCTGAAAACCTATGATACCATCTGTGAATCTGGTCTGCCATTTCTCCGCTTGTACATACTGTCAAAACTCATCCTTCCTGTTTACTGGTTTGGGCAGACTGGATCTGAGATCTGTCTGACAGAGATCCTGCTGAGAGCACCTTGTAGTCCTACACTTAGACAACTTAAGTATAATTAACTGGGTTAGCAATGATTCTGCTCTGCACTCATTAAAGCAACTGAATTCTCCCTCAGAGCTTTGAAGTGAGCTGTTTAAAGGTCTAGAAAGGTGGGAGCAAAGTTTGTAAGCAACTCTGATACATGTCTCTGTGAAAGATCAGGACTGTGATGTCATGGCATTATTACTTTGCCATTATTTTCTTTGGGTTCTTTCTCACCTCTGGTTGTCAGAAGTTGTGATTTCTGTATGAACTGAGGAGAGAGTCCAATAAAACCTTGGAACTCCACAAAAAATTCCTTGTAGTGCTTTAGACAGATGCATGCTTTTCCAGGGCCAATATATCACTGGAGTTTCTTTGCTCTCAGAAGCTGTGCCACACACAATATTTAGCTACATGAGATAAAAGCAAATTTCTCATTCTAAAAGTTGTAAAGTTAAAACTACTTGTAAATTTGCTTGCTGTTTATCTTGGACTTCAAAATACTTCATAGTCTGCTATCTCTGGCATTAAGACTAAATAGATTTCATTACCTCAGGGAAATCCAACATGAGAATAAAAATGGAATAGGTTTATTCTTCCTAATGAGAAGCACCAACTTACAAGAATACAAATTGGATATGGATGTGCATATATATGTATTCGGGGGTGGGTGTTTTATTTGCAGTAATAAAATGTAATTATATAGTTTGCTGCATAAATAGCCTCAAGGATAAGTAGAGTGTGTCAGACATCCAGTTATGCATGTGATAAAGGTTAATACTATTTGTTCTCAGTACATTTGGTCTTTGCAAATCATGTGCTGACATGCATCCCATTTTGGTATCTGTTCACACACTCTGGTAATGATGCATAAAGCAGAAATTCATGCCTGTGGCATTCAGTAGGACTTAGTAAATTGAACTTTTGTGTAAAGATCTTAGAAAATGGCAAAGCACAAAACGAATGTCAGTTGCTGCTAATTTTATCTTCCTCCACACACTCCTTTCTGGAGATTAAAGCATGGATCTATTCACTACTGAAAGTTATTTCAACTCACGTGGCACATATTGGGATGCAGAAAAGCAAGTACATGGTCACAGTTATTCCTGAGGTCTCTCTGCTGGAAATGTAACCTGTTAAGCTACTGGATTTCTGCTTAAAATAACTAAAAATAATGAAATAAAACAATTAACTGGTGTCTTCATTAAATAAAAATACTGAAATAAATAGTACAGCAAGGTAATCGACTGCGTATGTAAAGTAGCTGTAGATAATTGACATGACCTTCATTTAATGAGCCTGCTTCCCATTAGTGAAGATGACTGCCACAATTACGTGTCCTTACTCTAGCTGTAATTGTATGAACTTTATTGGAGTATGGAGTAGGTTACAGCTTCCTGAGGTCCAGTCTGGTGGGTGACCTCTTTTCATTGCTACAGCATCACTGTGCTGCATGAAAGCAGAAAAGACATTGTTCTGGCCATGAGAATGGATGGTGTTGGCCAAGCTGGTCTCAAATGTGCTTTCTGACAGACATGCCTCATGTCCTGAGGGAGTTGTTAAGGCTTGCTCTCAGGGAGGCTAGTATCTATGTTGTACAGGTTAGTGGGTATACAGTGTATGGGACAGCAATTGGACCAAGACTTCTTCTCCTAGAGAGGTCTTCTATCTTTTATGCCCAGAGATGTGTCTGAACAGGAGTGCAAAAGGATTGCAGCCTTTACTTGTTCCTAGAAGGTGTGGAGTAGAGACCTGAACTTTCTACACCTGAGAAGGGAGGTAAAATTAGTGTGTTGTAGAACTATAGACTGATGTTGTAACACCAGTAATTTTTTTATTGTACATTTCTGGGTACACATCTTACTACAAGTAGTCATGGCTACACTGTTTATCTGGCATTCAGTTGTATTGATGCCCTCAGAACATGCATTACCAGCCAGGTTGCTCCAGATAAGAAAAAACTCAGCACTGGTGAGCCTCCATGGGAAATAGTTGCTCAGTCTACCAGCATAGCCTCAGGCATGGATGAACACAGAAATGCTGGGGCATCTCCAACCGAGGCCTTGTAGTGGTGGATATGCCCAACACAGAAAGGATCAATACCTTGCTTGGAAGTAGCAGGCTGGGAAAATAGGAAAATAGTTTTCTCAAGTGTTCCCAGCCCAGTTCCCCTTCTACACAGGGTGGCACACTGACTGGCTTGTAATCTGGAGGATGTATACAATATGTTAATGTTGGGGGTTTACAAGGCACTTATTGTAACAGGACAGGCAGTATCTTTAATCTTTGCAGTATAATGAAGGTTTGGTGGTTGGGGAACAGAGAGGAAAAGGACTGGAAGCTGCCATTCAAAGCAGTATTACTGGCGCTACATATTTATTGTTACATGGTGTTACATGTTTATTGGGATATTAGTCCTGCCTCATTAAAAAAGAGAGGAACCATGTGGTTTGATGCTAAATGCCAGGCACCCACAAAAATCTCTTCACCTATTCTCCTCTACTATAGCTGAGCGGAGGAGGGGGAAAGAAAACCTAGAGGCTCATGAGTTGAAGTAAGGATTGGGAAGAAATACTTTAAGGGCAAAATAGGCTCAAAACCTTAAAGGTATAAAAAAATTATTAACAGAATTAAAAGAGGATAATGAGAACTAAAATAAACCTTTAGAATGCCTTTCTCCTTCCCCACCCACCCCGCCCCAGCCCTTCTTTCCTTCCCACTGACAGTGCAGGGAGACAAAATATGGGGGTTTCAGTTAGTTTATCACTTCTAAAAATCTTTCTTCAGTTCGCCTAGGGAGAGGAGTCTCTTCTGTTATGTAGTGGGGTCCTTCCCATGGGAGGCAGTTCTTTGTGAACTTTTCCAATGTGGTTCTAATTTTCATGAGAAGCAGTCCTGCCCGGCCTGCTTGTAACGTGAGTCCCTTCCAAGGGCAAAACAGTCTTCCCCAACTACGTGCTATGGGTCATTTTAGTTCATGGGCTGTCGTTTTCTTAAGGATGAGTTGTTCTAGTTTGGAAGCAAGGGCTCTCATTCTCTACCTTCTTTCTCTCTGTTTGAGTTTCTCACTAGATTACAGCTTTCTAGCATCCACGTGCTCCAGTGTGAGCACATTTTCTCATGGGCTGCGAGTGAGCCTCTGCACCCCCCCGTGCACTTCATGAGTGACAGGGAAACAGTTTGTTGTACTATAGTCCCAACCACACCTTGCAGAAGAATCTCAGCTTTGATGCCCAGAGCACCTCCTTCCCCTCCCTTCTTTCACCGACCTTAGTGTCACCATGTTGTTCTCCTCACGTGTCTTCACCTTTTCCTTTTCTCTGACTCAGGAGAGGAATGCTGTAGATTGATTTGTTCTCAAGTTCTATCAATTGAAAAGTTTTTATAGAGTTCTGCAGTGCTGAAGGGTTGATCCTGTCCAGCTCCACATCAGGGATCTGCCCATCATGCCCCTCACTGTCAGCCACATGGCCACTTCTGTGCCTAGCTTCTTCCCTCCTTGACTAAAAAGTCAAGCTAGGTAAAACTAACACACATGCATTCATGTCAGTTCAACAATAGCTGAAAGGTTGTCTAATTCTATCCATGAAGTGAGATATCTTATTCTGCTAAAGCATGTTAAACTAGCTGATTTTTAGCAACTGCTAATACAAATTGCTATGGTCTCTAAAATGAAGATATTTCCCAGGTGATAAAATATTATGCCCTTGTATTAATTAAATCACTTGATATAATTTTTCTATAAGATAAGGACCCTGTATAGTGCTCAAGTCACTTTTGAGATAGAAGAATCTTTTTACATTCTGTTTCTGGAGTTCAGCTTAGTCTGCGACTCATTTGCAGAGTAGTAAATGTTTGATCTGCGGTTGCTTGCTGGCAATATTAATTTTATCTGTGCTGCTAAAGCTTACTTCACCATGCTCTTCTACAGTTTTAAATGGGAGGAAGAAGATTGGCTTTTAAGCAGGTATGTTTTTCTTTCAGTATGTTATGTGGGTAATGCCTGTCTAAAAACTGCTGGTTTTCAGAGTCTAGTTGTACGCAATTTCTTGCCTTCCCAGATAATAGTGGTGGCTGTGTCATTGGATGGGATGTAAATTGATCAAACTTGACACCAGTTTTCTTGCTAAACGGAAGACATAATTGGTTAAGGAAAATTTAATGTGATACATAAAGTACTGTTAGATGTGGTGACCAACCAGCTGTCAGTGAGGGATGCTGAGGGTTTATTGAAGTTAATTTGTGCTCTGTTGCCTTCCTTTTAAGAAAAGTATCCATGTGAGTGAAGTTGCACAGCCACTATTCTGTTTTCACATTCGTGCGAAGTAAACAGCCCAGTGACAGTAGTGAACAATGCGGCCTGGTCCAGGGATTCTGCTCTCTTTTGTTCACCTATCTCACTTGAAAAGCAGCTGATCAACTCCAGCTGGTGTGCTTACCTGATGAGTGCAAACTTCTTTCTGTTCTGTGCTTGGCTTGGTGCCTCTTTTGCCCTCTCTCCTTTGCTCTGGAAGGCCCCTTGGGGCACTTACGTGCTCAGAGAGACCCTGTCATACACAGTCAAGAACTGGCCAGGACCTCTGAGCACTACTTGGATAAAAACAACAGGAACTTGGTTAGGAGCCAGAAGATCTGTTTTCTGTTCATTGCTCTGGTGGCCACAAAGTGTGATGTGAGTGTTTGGGGTTCTTTTAATTTTAGGTTTTATATTAAACAATTCTCTGAAGAGAAAGTGTATAAATATTATTTTTTTGTTCTCTGGCTCTGCATTTGTATGTTAGTTGAGCCACCCATTTTCAAGACAAGAAGAATTGTCTTGTCTCTCATTTGATAAAGGAAGACTAGCAATCTTTGTCCTTCTTTTGTAAATCACCTTTGTAAGGCCTCTTTTCTTCCCCTTTGAGGAAGAAATGTGATGCTACCTCTGGAATGTTTTAAAAATCCCAATATGAAAAAAACTACAAAATACTGTGCATGGTTAGAGCAAACACTATGTTCCTGTGGGTCAAAGATGTCAGGTTTGTTTAATCTTAATATGCCACAACAGCACTATCAAACAGGAAGAGAGATAGAGGGATGAAGGAAGAGTTATGCTGGGTTAGAAAGGATTCTTGGCCAAAATCTTGTTTAGTGGGGGCCTGGAGATAAGGGAGGCATGGACATAAACCTGAACACTTCCCACCCTGCCTTCATTGAGTACTTCAAGACATACGTTTTGGGCATTGTGTTTCTAGTGCACATTCATTTCATTTGTATGTTTTATGATAAATTGCCTTTCCATTTTAAGTCATAAGAGTACTCATTTCCCACAGCATATTTGCTGGAGATAAAGTAAGTCTTTTTACATAGCACCCTGTTGGCAAACAGAAATAGCATTTACTCCACTGAGTGTTGCCAAGTATGAGGTACTTCCAAATGAACTTCAAAAGCTCTGAAACATGCATTAGCTGCTTTTTCAAAAATGTGAACAATGCCATTGCTTTCTAGCAAACAGAACTGGTGAGAAGAGGGATCAGAAGGTAAAAAAATAGCAACTGGATATGACAGATGTTGTAGTAGTGCTTGGGATCAGACAGAAGGCATAGCTCTCTGTCACTGAGGAATTGGGGGCATTTCTTGTAACAAGACCTCAAGTATCTACTCTGCACTTGAGGAGGAAACAATTTCTACCTTGAGGAGACACAGCAAAGAGCACTTGGGAAGGAGTTCATATGAACTTCAAGCAGTTGGGTGTCCTGATAGGACTGGGTTGTGCTGACTCCAAGCCTGGTGAGGAATTTCCTTACCAGCACTCCTTTCTGGTGCTACCCCTCCTCTCTCAGTGAGGACAGAGATGAGCATACACATAAACATCAAAGCACGACCCTTAACATGTGCCAGATTTTGAGGCAGAAAGTGAGAGAAACAGGCAAACTGCTGTGTTTCAGTATGGCAGTAGGGCTGATTATGCTGGGTTTCATTATGGCCTCTGGGTTCTAAGTAGGCATAAATAAATGCTTTACCCACCTGAGAACAGGTGGCGTGGGGCCCTGGAAAAGTACAGAGCAGTGGTTCTGCTACTGTCACTTCAGTGTAGCTCTTACCAGCTCTGTAGTCCAGCATGCCCTTTCCATGCTGTTCACATGATGCAAGCTATCTGTCCAGCTCAAGATTAGTTCTAGGCCATTTTCTTGTTCTATATTTATGTATATATACACCTTCTACATTTAGATGAGAAATTGACCCACTGAGACCTCAGAACTGTATGGCTTCTTCCTGTGTTTTGAAGATTGCTTTCAAAACACAAACACAGTTTATCCTGGCGCCGCTCAGGTTTTTTTGTGGGCAGAATGATGAACTATTTTTTGCCATAGAGTGATCCTCAAAATCAAGTATTTACATTTGTGTTTGAAATGGAAGTCTTGCCTTTCACAGCTGTGAAGCTGCCTTTTATTGCTGAAATGTTGCATTGCTAAGTAGCATTCTGCTTTCGCTGTTACTTGAAATAGGTGTAATAGGTCAATAAATAAGGAGTTGGCATAGTATCTAATCTAATACTTGCTACAGAGAGATTTTAGCATGTAAGAACCAAGTTGCTGGAATCAATGTTGCCTGTGATGCAGCACATGCTTTTTCTGAAACTGAATTAAAGAACAGTCTTTTACAAGAGTATGCTTTATCACTGGTAGTGAGTTGCAACTGCATGGAGAACAGCTCTGTAGAAAATGCATGGTCTTGTGACTACTTGGGTGAATTTTTATTACTCCAAACCTTGTAAGTTAATTTATTTTTCTTGGTTTTAACAGTTCCACCAAGTGAGAAGAGTGATGACCATCCTTTTCTTTACTATGGTTATCTCCTACTTCACTTGCATGAAAGCTGCCCCAATGAAAGAAGCCAGTCTAAGAGGACAAGGCAGCTTGGCTTACCCAGGTCTTCGGACCCACGGGACTCTTGAGAGCATAAATGGGCCCAATGCTGGTTCAAGAGGACTGACATCATTGGCAGATACTTTTGAACATGTCATAGAGGAGCTTCTAGACGAGGATCAGGACATCCAGCCCAGTGAGGGAAACAAGGATGCAGACTTGTATACTTCCCGAGTCATGCTAAGCAGTCAAGTGCCTTTGGAACCCCCACTGCTCTTTCTGCTCGAGGAGTACAAAAACTACTTGGATGCTGCAAACATGTCTATGAGAGTCCGGCGCCACTCTGATCCAGCTCGCCGTGGGGAATTGAGTGTATGTGACAGCACAAGCGAGTGGGTGACAGCAGCAGAGAAAAAGACTGCAGTGGACATGTCCGGGGCAACTGTCACAGTCCTGGAAAAAGTTCCAGTACCCAAAGGCCAGCTGAAGCAATACTTCTATGAGACCAAATGCAACCCTAAGGGGTACACAAAGGAGGGCTGCAGGGGCATTGACAAGAGGCACTGGAACTCTCAGTGCCGAACTACCCAGTCTTACGTGAGAGCTCTCACCATGGATAATAAAAAGAGAGTTGGCTGGCGCTTTATAAGGATAGACACTTCTTGTGTATGTACATTAACCATTAAAAGGGGAAGATAGTGGATTCATGTTGTATAGATTATATTGAGACAAAATTATCTATTTGTATATATACATAACAGGGTAAATTATTCGGTAAAAAATAATTTTATGGACTGCATGTATGACTGAAGTTTATACAGTACAGTGGTTACACAATCTATTTATTGAACATATCCATGACCTGAAGGGGAACAATAGTCACTTGCGCACAAATTTAAACAAACAAAAAAAAAAGAAAAAAAGAAAAAAAAAGAAAAGCAAACAAAAAAGTCTGCATTACATTCCTCCATAACATTGTGGTTTGTTGCCGTTGCCAAGAATTGAAAATATAAAAAATTTTTTAAAAAAAGAATAAAATTGCATGCTGCTTCAATTGTGAATTAATGATAAACGGTCCTCTTTCAGAAGAATAAATTGAACCAAAACATTCTGTTTACATTTTAGACAGTAAGTATCTTTAGTCTGTTAGTATATATGTTTACTGCTTCTAACTTCTGATAGCGTTGAAATTAAAACAATGTCAAGGTGCTGTTGTCATAGTTTTACTGTTTCTCTTTTACTTTTGAATTCCCATCAGATTGAAAAAGAAAGAAATCGTTACCTTATTCTGGATTAGAAAAAATTTGGTTTTTGTATGTTGTGAAGGTGTTTGCAATAGCAGTCCGACTACTGACAAAAAATAATAAAAAGAGGCAACTGAAAAAGAATGGTGATGTTCCACTTCACATTGTTGAACTTCAGGCTTAAAGACAACACTTATTTAACTGTATGGCAACATGCTTTTTTGGTTGTTGGGGGGGTGGTTTGTTGTTGTTGGGTTTTGTTTGTTTTTCTTTTTCAATTTTCAGTCTTTAGAGACATGCATTTGCTTATACCATGTTTGCTTATGTTTGAGAATTTTTTCCCCCCTTTTCTCCCTCTGGAGGGACATTGGTTATGATCTTTAAGTATTTCACTTGCCACAGAACTGGAGCTTGTCATATAGAGAATATTCTATAATGCTCAGAGCAGTTATTTTCATATAATAAAAGACTGTGCTTGGATCAAATGTCTTGGTGAAGCACGGTGAGTGTCACTAGAAGAAAGGTCTAGAAAAGATGATGGTGGATCTGAAACTAGGTTGGTTGTGAGACTTTCTAGGTTAGCCAGCTGAGAACAAATAACAGTGATTTGGGTTGACTGAGGCTATCCCAATTGCAGCCATTACTGAATGTGGCCTGTGCATTATGTCAGAGAGCGAGAGTTTGGCCATGCACATGGATGCCCTTCCCCTCCAGAGCAGCCAGCAGCCCCAGGCCTGAAAAGCTGGTGGGCTAACTCTGGTGGTATCTCTGCCTGAAGGAGCCCTGGAAATTGGGAATGAGACAGAAAGGAGCACTGCTTCTAGTACAAAGCAATTAGCATTATGTTCGTGTGGCTCTACCTCTGCTGTCAGACTTATTTTATGAAATAAATATTGCCACTAAAAATCCACTCTTGAAGTAGATGAAGAGCAAGTGCTGGAGGAGTTAGGTTAACTCGCTTGTGTTCTGAGAGATGTGTTTAGCTCTGTGTTTCCCCCCTCCTGACAGAAGTATTGCTAAAAAGGCAGGTTGTAAGGCTGAGAGCTGTGCATACCACTTGCACTGGCTTACAGTGGGCTGAGAATAGAAATAGCTTGTTAGTAAGCTCACTGAAGGCTGATGCTATATTTGTAATTCCTGTAGATTAAAAAAAATAGCTGAACAAGTAGGAGAATACTGCAAAATGTAATCTGCTTCTGAATGCTGTAGAATCTGTTTATTAAAACTTTGGCTGGGCAAAGCTTACAGAAATATGCTGGCCCCAGTAATGCTCTTCAAAGAGCATATTTAACACTGATTTTATGTCATCACTGGTAGAAACCCATGCTGAAAGCTAACAGACCCTTTCATATCAGTGATTTCTTCTACTTCAGGTAGAAGGGCAGCCCCTTCCTGAGGATAACTGGCTGTCGAAGTGCCTGTTGCACTGGCTGTGTGCACACCGGACTGTGAGTGAGAAGAGAGGGTTGTTTGTGTGACCCACCTGAACTTCAGCCTTCCCCATCAATTGCTGATGGGGATTTCCTACACAGAAAAAAAAAACAAAAACAACCCAAAACCTTACTAAAATTCTCAAAACTTCATCTAAGATATTCTTCATGCAAATTAATCATAGAATCAAAGAATGTTTTGTGTTGGAAGGGACCTTGAAGATCATTTATATCAGGGACAAGTATACCTTCCACTAGACCATTTAATTCCCCTGGGACCAGTACCTGTGTGCACATTGTAATTTGCATTTAGTAAACCCAACATGACAGGAGCTATTCTCAGCAGTAGTCCTAATCTGCAGCAGAGAAGTGGTGTAATGTTGGCTTCTCTCAAAACAAGGGTTGGTTGCTTTTAAGAAAAGGATGATGCTGATATGTGAATAACAAATCACTCATTGAGACTGGAAAAAAAAAAAGCTAGGTTCTGACAGTTGTCTAATTCAGATACAGGAATAAAATAACTACTGGTTCAAAGAAACTGAATTTCCAAAAGAGAAGTGTTAATGCATAAATCATGCTAGAAATGAAGTTCCTTACTTCCCAACGTTAACTATGGCTATATCCTTTGCTTGTAAATCCTCACGTGGCACAGTAAAGGTGGTGCAGGTGTGGCAGAATTGGAACAGTGGGATGGTAGGTTCAGAGGGGTAAAGGACAACCCATGTAGCTGGGGAGGACTAAGGGATGGAGCTGGGAACCTAGAGAACTGTGTCTAGTAACTACACCCAGAGTGATATTCCCCTTAACATGCCAACTCTATACTTATTGATATAAGGTTAAACTGGCAATTAACCTGCAGTCCTATTGCTCTCCCATGCCTGACCTCATACATCCATGGTCACAGGCTGGGCAGTTTTAGTTAACACAGAGATGGAGAGGGGAGGGTTGGTTTTTCTTTATATTACTTAAACTCTTGCTGTGGTCTGTTTGTGACAGGAGTATATCATGCATGTCAGCAGGCCTAGTGCTGTGTTAAAGACTCTTGCAACTGTAAGTTCATGTCTGTGGCCTTGTTCTCTATTATTCATCTTGTGTAACATAAATATTTATTGTATATTTATATAATTTTATGGTTTTTTGGGAAAATACTGAAATTGGCATTAAAATTTAAAAGCAACTGTGTCATATTGTAAATATAATTAAGCTATATTTAAGTGTACTGATTAACATAATATATGTTTAACTAGAGTTTTTTACGTTTTTAAATATATTTTCGAAATACATATATATATATAAAAAAACGGGGTTTTTGGGGGGACCATGTGACTTTTCTCTAATTGTAAAACAAACTTGAGTTTCACTATAAATATGCGTGTTCTTTGTTTTAAAATATTTTCTACTCTATTTTAGCAATAAAATCTCACTTGGAGGGCAGATAGCCCCGTTTCATAGCTGGACAGTTAGCATTGGGAGGGGAGGGATAGCAAGAATTTACTTCATATAAAAGTTGGGGAAACTTGCAGAATGATGTATTTCCATTTAATTCTAGCACAAAAGTCCTCATGAACTAAAAGCCCATGAATGACATATAGATGGTTTTACTCAAGTATAAAATAAAGAGTATAATGGATGTAAGGGGGTGGGAATTTCTACCATTAGTAACTAAGGGATAAATGAGAGATAAACTCAATAGCTGTAAACATGTACCTGATTTTTAAATGGTGTCATTTATATTTATATCCCCTGCGCTGATTTATAACCCTACAGAGTACTAGGAGTGAAATTCCTTGGTTTTAACATCGTGTTAGCGTTTCTAAAATAGTATTCTTTACTACAACTGCCAAGCCGGTATATTTAATTATCCCATAGACCTATAATAATAAATCCTCATGATGAGTAGAAAACTTTCATATAACTTAAGGAGGGAGGTGGGAGGGACAAGCATAAACCCAAACTCTTACAAAAAAAACTATTGCTGCAGATTTTTCAAGAGCTCAGTACCAGCAATATCTCACAAAAACTGAGGAAATTATGCTTTTGCAGATTGTCATTTCTATTAAACACACTTGCATGCACATTGCTTTCTTTATTGTCAACATAAGCTAACAGAAGCCATAATGGATACTAAAATCTTCGGGATGTGGATGAACGGAGCTGCGTTCTGACCATGCCATGTGCATGCTTCTGGCTGCAGGAGCTGGCTCTGTTTGGACCCTGAGTCCTTCCTGGAGTAGAACTGAGAAGTTGCTTTAGCTTATTAAATAAATGTTGATTATATGACATGGGTGCCTAGGGAATGAAATCCATGCACTCAAAATACATATTTGAGCTACAGAGGAAGATACAGGTGCTAACCATCCAGCCAGCCACTCTACTGAGTCCTAGCTCTGTAGGGGAAAACAAAGGTATTTCCATGGCTTTTCTCACTTGGAGAAAAATAAAAAAAATTAAAAATCCATAGCCAGACTTAAAAATTACTCACCAAAAAAATTAATAGAAAGCAATAAAAGATTTTTGAAGAGAACGCTACATTGAAGTGCAATGAGAGGGGGAGGATGTGAGGATGTTTATTGCAGTTTGTCCCAGGTGGATCTAATACACAGCTTCCACAGGCTTCTTCCCCTCATCAGGTCCTCATTGAGAAGACACCTTTTGGCAGGTCAATTAAAATGAAAAAGTAATTGATGCACTTGTTTTGAGTAAATATAAAGAGCACTGATATCTGACATCATGAAGGAATTGGAATTCTAAAGTCTGGAAGTTTCTGTAGGGGGTGTTTTGGAAGAGGAGGAGGTTTTTTTCCCCTGAACGTTTTTTATAGGTAGAGTTTGGTTTTTAAAACAACTTGCTACCATTTTGGGTACTAAGAGACCGTGGTGTTGCTATAAATAAGAGAATTTAAAGTGATAGCTTTATTTTGATGCCAGTGTGAGGCAGGCTAGAGATAGCATGAGTGATCCTGCTTTTCCACAAGATCTGGAATTTGAAATGCTTCTGGAAAGTCTTTCAAGTATTTTAAATCCTGTTAGACAGTAGCAGAAAGCACTTGGGGGTAAACTGCTCTTTGCTACACCAACCCCTCTCTACTGAGACAAATGGTACACAGCTGCTGCTTTTTGTTTTGCAGTGCAAGGATGAGTCTCTAAAAGCTGCCTGTGACCTGCTCCATTCTCCATACTGAAGTCACCACATGTATATGTATTTATCTACTGTAGAATCACTATTGCTGCTCGCTTGTCTCTGTTGGTCAGGCTGCTGTTGTGTTGTTGACTCCATACAGGATTGCTGCTACCCCACCTGCTGCTGCAGGTCCTTGCTCTGTAGGAATAATGTGCCGAGGGAGCAAGGAGTGGCAATTCGCAGTAGCTGCCAGGGCCTGGGAGGACCATGCAGGCAGCAAGGGCTTCCCTGCTGCTGAGAGTCCTCCACTGCCTCAGCTTGCAGCAGACACTGCTGATCTCATCTGAACAACAACTGCCAGTTTGCTCACGCAGGGATTTCAGAGATGAGGAGGAGGATTTGGCACAGAACTGTGAGGCTTCTTGCCTAAATCCTCTTTCCTGCCTCTGCCAACAAAGGGATGGGTTACGAGGAATGATATGTCCTGCTGGGAGTGCAAAGTTTTGCACTTCCAGAAACGGCATCTCATAAGTCTACACTCTGAAAATGTTTCCCTTTGCTAAAAGAATCTTTTCTTTATACTGTCCCTTCTTCCCCCTTAGTAAAAAAATCTGGTGTAGCTTAAGCTTATAAAGTTCAAGCTGCAGTTCATGTGTGTAAACCAAGCTGTCTTCTCCTCCTGTGTTATGTTAATTATAACAGTCTTTAAAACTGCTCAGATTCTAAACAGGGGTGCAGGTACCTGGTGGACTAAATATTCCTTCAACTGTCATCTACACTGAGGGTTTTAAATTACCTTAAGAAGGTTTCCAGTTATAGTTTATTTGACCTTTGAAGACCATTCTGCTGGGAGACTCATTTTGTTCTCTAAACCCAACATGGTCCTTCATAGAAGTTCTACTATATTTGGACTCCAACCTTAGGAATCTGTTATTTCAAGACAGTATAAAATATGTGTGACCATGTTTCTGTTACAAAAATAGTGCTGCCAGTGTCACCATTTACTTCCATGAAAGAGCCCAATGAGGCCCTTTCGCTTCCAGATGTATACTCTGCTCTTACACACAGGCATGGTACAGCTGTAAAATGGAATGGAAGGACATACCCAAAAAAGCTTTGAGAAATATAAAAAGAACAAATCCAGTGAGCTTTGTTGAGAGCAAAGTGCAGGTGATGTACTGCTGCTTCCTGTGTTCATAGCAGGCTCAACATCCCCCCTCTGCCATTCACCAACAAGTGCATACCTAAAGTCCTATTTAGCTACAAAAAAGTCAAGCTAAGTCAAACTGTGCAGCATCTTTTTTTTTTATTTTGTACTTCTGCTTTGTTTTATTCTTGGGCTACGCAAAATTTCTGTCCTTGATGTCCCTGTGTAATGCAAGCCACCTGATGAACAAGAACAGTCTCAGCAACACAAGTATTTATTTAAAAAAATAAAATCACTACATCACCTTGAAAATTAATACTTTTTTTGCCTCGTGGGAGCGACTGCTCCTGAGGGTAGAGCCAAAAGGATGTGCTGATATAGGTGCAGATCTCTGCTAACAGATGATTGACAGTTCTGGGCTGCAGCAACAAGGTGACACGTGGTTGTGTCACCTAATGTCAAATCACCTCCCAGCTTGTTACAGATTTTGACCACTATTCCCTTGTGTTCAAGTAAATTAGTCTTGGAGATGCTACCATCTGGCTATTTAATTCTGAAGGGTACAGAGAAAGTCTCACTCAGCTTTGGCTGAACTATTCAAAACAGCCATATTATCTTACATTTCTTTTCCTTTGAGTTCCCCCTCGCTGCCAGCTGTGCTGGTGTGGATCACTCACCTCCCCATTTCAAGGGATATAAGTTCAGACATGCCCATTCAGTCTCACGAATGGCTGCTGGTGCATTCCACTGAGCTGCACAGGTCTCTGCTGCAGAGCTGTCATGGCAGGAGAGGGAAACAGAGCGGATCCTACTGCCAGCTGCCTTGCCCCACTGTGCAGTAGTAGGTATCAAACAACTTCTTGTTAGCTCACTGCAAGACATGACACAGGGTAGACGACCCTGTGCTTAAATACTCACAGTGGTAGTCTCAGCTCAGCACTTCAGGAGGAATAAGCCATGCCCCTGTTTTCAGAAGTTGTTGCAAACAAGCTGTCTAGTGAAATAGAAATTCATTGCCTGATGTGCCAAACAGCAGCTTTGTTTTCCCAAGGAAAAGTAGGGCAAGAGCTTGGAAGAGGCTAAGGGAAGAAAAGCATCAGTTTGTGTGTTCCCTTAAAACATGCATTACCGTTAGCTTCCCAAAAAGATAACAATCTTCATATGACTGTACACATTGAGGTCCTGATAGTCAGGTTTTTTATTTCAGTGAGCCTGACAAGCCCAGAGACCACACAACTCTTTTTGCCAGCTGTTAAATTCAGCTTGCACAGTATGGGACACAGAGGAAAGGCAGACAAGCACATGAAATCCCTCTGTGAATCTGGCAGGTAGGCATCTGCTGTTGGCAGTAGCAGTGCTGCTCTTGTCTGTGCCTTCTCTAATTAAACCAGAG
Organism: Toxostoma redivivum; assembly: GCA_013397375.1. Lineage (NCBI taxonomy): Eukaryota > Metazoa > Chordata > Aves > Passeriformes > Mimidae > Toxostoma > Toxostoma redivivum. The sequence goes on from VXBI01012025.1 coordinate 124,933, forward strand.
ATTCCAGGCATAATTCTGCATGTCCTTATGACTTTGTAATTGTTGCCTGCATGGAAAGTCAGAGGAACAATGAAGATAAAGTAGTGCAAACAATAGTTACATGAGCTAATTAGCCCTGGCTGTCACTGAAAATAGTGAATGGACTATTCAAGCCTTGCTTGAATTTCCAAGGCAATATAGTTAATATGAAGTGATCCTGAAATGAAGGGTTCCTGTAGCCTAAGATGACATTAGGGGTCTGCAATCCACTACCTATGCAATCCACGACCTATGCAATGGTCACTTCGTAAATTCCCTCTAAGAAACACAGTATTCTGTTCTGTGCTTTGTAACACAAGAGATACCTATGGTTTCTAAGAATTCGTGCAATATCTCTAATAAAGGATGTATGAGATATTGAATAGGGCTGTAACTATGGTGTAATTTACAGTTTGGTGCAAGACTAATGAAATTACCACCTATGCAGTAAGTTGGGGCATGGCAGAACAAAGCTGCAAGCCCAGAGACTTCTGCAAATATTCTTTCTTGGAGCTTTTATTTTCTCTCCTTTAAATAGGACAAATTTTCCTTAATCACAGAGCCTAATTCTGCCTTTGAAAAGAGTAGTGTCTACTGAATTTAGTTGGAGGATTAAGGAGCACTCAATAAATCAATAGAGAATAATCTAGCGAAAGTCATTCTGGACGTAATCAGTTTTGGCTCAAGAAAAGCTTGGGATGAAGACTGGCAGAGGAGTAGTCCCCATTTCCACCCCCATCCTGGGACTTAGGAAAATTGGGGACTTGGCCTCCACTAGAGGTCAAGTATGAGGGTGGCCACGCTGGTAATTACATTTGGTGTGGACTTCTTCAGAAACTTCCGTTTGCAGAGTAACATGAAAAAGCCCCCATGGCACTGGCACAGGGGCCTGTACCCCACAGTGGTGTGTGCCTGTGTGGATTTCAGCCCCAGTGAGCAGTGACCCCAGAGAAGGGTTGGCTGGGACCTTGTCTGGTGTGGGAGGCTGCTCAGAGAGCACAGGGTTAGAGTCATCTCCTGGGGCCTGCACACAACCACATGTGACTTCTTTCCGCTGCTTTGGTCTTCATGCTCCTAAGTTGTGTGAGTTTGCCTTTCTAGTAAATTAAAGTCAGGTCAATGGCTTGCTTTGGATTTACATAGATCATAGATTGACCTATAGCCAGCCATGGGGATCCAGCAGGGATGAGACACCTGCCACGTGTCCGTAGTGCTACAGACTTCACATGGCTTCAGGCACAGCTGAGCTCCCTGGCTCTACTTTCCCATAGATTTTGCCATTTTGTTGTTGTTGTTTTGTTGTTGCTCTGGATGTTGCTGATTATATTTTACCAGCAGGTTGCTAGCTGCTGAGTTCCATGCCTGGACACTGCAGGCAGGGTCCTGCAGCTGCATGGCTGGCTGGGAATTGTCATTTTGCTTTGAAGTAAATGAGTTTGTTCCACAACAGTTTTCATCCTCCGCCATACAGAGCACAGACCCTCTCCTCTGGTTCACATCTGTGGCACCATCTATTTTTGCATCTTTGTGTACCTCTTTGTACCCAGAGGTTTCTGTCATTACCCAAGAGGGGTTTTTCCTACCTCTGTATCTAAGCATTGCTGGGTCCCAATAAAAAGTTGCTTAAAGATTTACCTTTAGGGTCCCGCAGTGTTTTGCAGTGTATTCTTGTTGAACTCTGTTGAACATGTATATTTAAAAACAAAACAATACTAAAAAAAGCACAAACAGAAAAGATTTTTTTCCTGCCAAAGCTATGATTACTGTGAGTAGTAACTAGGAAACTACAAGAGCTTGTATTCAAAATACAAAATTTAAGCTGCAGAGATAAAACTCTGCCTCTTCTCCTCACATGGCAGGCACACTGATCTGTCTTCTTGGCCAGCTTGGTCTACAAGGCAGTAAACACAGTGTTATTCCTTAGATCTATTCTAGGAATAAAAATTCTTCTGGAAGAAGAATTTGGGCAAATGACATCATTTGGGTTCGGAAGTTAGGATTTGAATAAACACAAATTTGATTAGGAAAAGGGTTCCTTTCAACTATTACCACCATATTTCTGGCCTACAGTTTTCTATCTTTTGAGATGAGCAATATATATGTGCCAAAAACTTGTTAGTTTTGAGAGATGTATTTATGAAAACTGCAGCACATCACAGGAGGCAAAACTATTATTCTTTAATAAATTATGTATTGAAAAATATCTGTTCATTGATGTTAAAATAGCTACAGTGTAAATATTTGGTAATAGAAATATAACCTTACACTAAATAACTGAACAAAGTCTATATGACAGGCTGTGTGAGTCACTAATGCAGATAAGTGCTGTATTGATTACCAATGCAAAGGTCCACACCGTAGGCTGATTTTATTTATCAGAATACATGTACCACTCCAAAACTGGAAATACTCCTACCCACAAAGTATTTAAAGGATGTTCAAAATAAAATCCCCCTCTGCAAGTATAAAACCCTGTCAAACACTTCAGACTTCTCAAGTAGACTGCAGACTTGAAATGATAGAAAATATGGGCTCCAGATATTTTTTTTTTTTTTTTTGGCCTGGCAAGAAATGAGACATCTTTGAAGTCCCTGGATCCAGCCGGCCCCTGTGCAGAGCTGGGCACATAAGGCAAAGTAGTTCTTGCACTTTGTGTTTGGACAGGTCCAGCTCTGTCAGGATCCAGTGCTACCTGTGCTCACTTCCCACAGCTACTCTAATCCAAAGCTGTGTGACCAGATGGATACACATAAGGATCCAAGTGTCTGACTCTCATCAGCACCTAACTGGGGACTTGGGAAAAACATGGGGAGTTGGTATTACCTGTCCAAAAATTCCTGTGGATAATTAACTAGTGATCACACCATCAGTGGTCTCATTCTCTCAGTTCTACTTCCCTCCTTTTGTTTCTCAAACTCCTCACTTGAAGGAGAGCCCAGGGTGAGTACAGGTTTTCTTCACAGCCAGAGCCACCACATAAACCCGATCACAGAGACAGGCCATCTCAAGGCAAAGATGCTCTCCCTCCACAAGAAACTACTGGAGAGCCCATCTGCATGGACGAAGCAGTTTGCAGGACATTTGAGGGAGGCAGGGGGCTGTGTAAGTGTGTGCTTCACCAAGGAATGGAGACTGGGTAACAGCTTCCCACAAATTTAAAAATGAGACAAAGCCACTTCTGGCAGAGAGAACAGGATTTGCCCCGGAAAGAAGCAACAGGGAAAGTGGGTAGAAAATCACCTTCCCTTGGCCTTGGGAAGAAAAGGCTAAGATGTAGTGTGTTGAAGGCCTCTAGACAGAACAACTGGAAAGAAAAGCCAGAGAAACTGGGCAAGATGCTGTTAGCTGGGTGAGTCTGTTTGCAAGAAGGAGAAAAAGAAATGTGAGCAGTGCAGACAACCAGGGGGCAAAAATCCCCTCAGAATATTGTATTAACTGGCAGACCAGGGGATGCTGCTGAGTACAGAGGGCTAGTTAGAGGTGGGGGGTGGGGGCTAGAGTGGCCAAATAATGAGGTTTGACATGGAGATTTAGATATGAGCAGCCTCTGCTCAGGGCTTGTTGGTGCTTGCGTGCTCTCAGTGTCTGAAATGGAGCAGCTTTGCTAATGAGCAGATGTTTTCTTCATGTGGCTGTTACGACATCCGTTAGGGTTCCTGTTGGAGATGTGTAACCAGTCCCTCCTCACCCACGCACCAGCTTTGACTCCAAGCTGTAATACACAATTATGCAAAAGCATTAGCTTCATGCTGCTCCTGACAGCCCAACATATGTACAGAAACGAGTTTTTAAAATAAAAAATAATCCTGCTACTGCTGCAGCAATCTGCCTTACCCAGAAACTCATTTGGGGTTCCAAAGTGCCAGATGCTGGCTTTGCAGTTTCCTGGCTCTAGATCCACTTGGTAAGGTCACCAGAATTGAGAACAGGACACATGAGGTACCAGAGCTGCAGGCCCATCCATCTCATCCAAACTGGCCAGTGTTCAGCATCACACCCTAACCAGCTCTGCTATGGGCATGGAAAGGGCATAAAAAACCATTGGGTCAGTGTAGAGTAACAACTGAAATGTTCGTCGTGTCAGCCATAAGCACTTGCTGCTTTTATCAGCACTATAATGAGATATCAAAAACTTTCTAGAGGAAACCCCCAGCCACCTGCATGCAGATAATCAATGCCATGATCAATTAAAACCACTGTCAGAATGCATAAGGAATATTGTTTATGCTGCATCCAGCTGTAAAGCAAAAAACCCAGACTTGTGGGGTTTAGATAGTGCAGACTATAATTGTTGGTTTAATTATCGCATAACTGAGGCATAACTCCCATCTTCCATTTTTTCTGGGGAAGTCTCATTCCTTTTATTATTTATTACCTGAGAATTATTGTCTTACATAGACACTGAAAAAGGTGGAAGAATAAGAGTTAAAAACATTTTCATGAAAATGGAATAAATAATAAGTACTTCTTTTTTTTTGTCCTGGTGGATTAGGTGATCTTTTAAGAAAGATTCCTTTTCATTACCAACTGTATTTTATTTAAATATGCAGTTGCGTGCCTCTCATCTTTCTTTCCATGTTTGATTTCTGAACCTCCCTAATTGCTGCCAACTTTTGTGCCTGAGCAGGAATGGGTGAAGATGAAAATTCTGCTTTGATTTAGGCAGCTGTGTTTGCATATTGTCTAGGCTGCCATTTGCATGGAAGGAAAAAAGATCACAACTATGGTGTCTTCCATCTTTCCCAGCTGCACCCTGGCCTGTGGAAAATGTTAAATGCTGAAGAAATCATCAATAAATCACAACGTTCTGCCCTGTTTGAGCAGTTTACCCTGGAGAATTTGAAATTGCAGCTCTTCTCAGACTACTTCCGTGAGGTCTGCATGTGCCTTATGGCTGGGTAAACTCAACATAGAGTGTTTAATGAATTCACTAGAGATCTCACAGCAAAGCAGCAGCAGAATCAGCACACATCCTTTCTTTAACAAAGTGGCCCATCACCTTTCATTTGAAAGAAAATGAGAAAACCCATGTGTCTGCCTTCACTGCACTGCAATGAGGAAACAGAGTGTTTTCAAGGTTTTGAATGAGGAGGCACCTGGCTTTGTGGCTGGAAAGAGGTGAATGCAGTGCCAGCAGGCTGAACCTGAGCCCCCCAGGCCAGTGCTGCAGGGGCTAGGGAATGGTTACCTCTGCCCAGGGACCTGTGGTACCCCAAGGGCTGCCAATGGCCATCTACCCTCTTTTCTTTTAGTCCAGCACCACAAAGACACAAGGAAACTGACTCTTGTGACCCTTGGATTTGCACCCTCCATCTCTGCGTGCAGCTCAGCTGGAGCATGGTGACCTCAATTTTCTGATGCTCATGGTGTAGTTATAGGATCCATTTTCCTTGCCTGCCCCATTTGAAGCCCCTGTGGCCATCAGCCAGGGAGAGGGCAGCCTTGGGATGTGGGAGGCACCATGAAGGACCAGCAGGTAACAGCAGAGCCAGTGCTGGGGCAGCTCTGGTCTGCACAGGACCGTGTGTTTGTAATTTGTGCTATGACTCTGCCATGTGGTGCCCCTGATGTGCATATGCCCTGCTTCCTGAGATGCTTTCTTAGTCATCTTTCTCCTGATGTCGACTTGCAGTTCTCACACAAAATGTTAAAAAAATATTATCTCTTATGCAAAGCAACAGCATCCTGTCTGCAAAGCTTGCCTCCACTGGGATTCCTGTTGACATTATCTTTCCATAAGCTAAAGTTCAAATGAGAAACAAAGTGACTAGGAACTGGGGTGGGCGAGGACCAGGGTTCAACAGGGCAGTGATAAATGGTGGTGATGAGGGTGCAGAAGGAAGTCAAGTTACCAGATGAAGGTTACAGCAGGTGCACAAATAAGACTGTTGGAGTTAAATTAATCTTGGCTTAATAGAGCTGAATCCCTCCCATAGGCTTCAGCAGCACTGTTGAATGGCATTATAGCTGTGTAATGGTAGCTGGAAAAGGACAACCCCAGGTTTGGGCAGGCATCTCAAAAGATGGCTGCTGGGGTAAAGGGGGCCTGACCTGAATAATTTTCCCTCATTCTGTATGTAGTAGTGTATTTTCCCACACAACTACACTATGTGTAATGCTCATCATTATAGATGCCCAAGGTATAGAACTGAAGCTCTGTTACTTTTTTTTAACCATAGATGCTGAACTTCCTCATACTTGCTTTAGGAGCTGTTGAAATTAAGATTTTTCTCTGTAGTTCTCAGGAAACCATTATTCCTCCATTAAAAGCTGAGATTTTCACAAAACAACATGATTTGATTAACTAAAACTTGAAGAATGAGGTCAGATCATGTGACACTTGAAATTAAAGCTCAAGATATGACAAAGCCATATTTAGTGCATTTCCCACCTGAATGGGGAATTTCCATTATGCATTCAGTTTAAAGAACATTCACATTCATTCCAGGAATGCTCTAATGCAACCTATTAGCTAAATAAAATAAATAAATAAAATTTCCTATTAGCAAAATAAAATATTAAGTTAATGCTGTCACCTACCTTAAATATTGCTGGAATAATTATCATGAGGGGGGAAAACAGGCCAAGATTTGGAGATTAATTGCTATGGAAATAAGCAATGTTGGTAAAACTTTGCTTGGCACCATTTATTAATATTCACAATAGATTTGACCAATACTTTCTCCTTTCATTTTTTTACCTTTCCATCATTTCACAGAATTTCCTGTGTTGTTTTATTAGGGAGTATGCATGAGTCCTTCTCCTTGAAAGCAAGGGCAGGAGAAGCTTTTAGGGCATGTACTGCACAGAAGGCAAAGGTTTTGAATGGAGATGTCAGCAAGTGAGTGCTGTTCATCTTCAGCATTGTGGGGAGTTGATATTGGGACAGGGCTCCTGTGAGAATTAAGTGTCCTCCATCCTTTGATGTAAAACAATTGCTGGATGTGAGACACCTAGCATCAGCTTTTATCCTTCCAGTACTTCCAGCAGAAGAACATTAAAAGTGTGATTTCAACTAACATGAATATAGATTTGAACATGGTACTTGCCTTTTCTTTCCAGCATGGCCAGATCAGATTTGGAGAAGATTTTTTCCTGCTTTCTAATGGATGGCAGGCTTTGTGTCCAAAGCACAGAGTGTGCAGGGGACAGAGGGGTTAAAATATACAATATTTTATATAAAATTTTATATACATAATTATGAAAAAATATAATAATATTCTTCCAATTTTATTTTAGCTAAACTGTGTCCTTTGTCCTGAAAAGTTTTCAAGAAGTCCTGCAACTCCTTTAATGAAAAGGAAACCACACACTTTATTTTTTTTTTTTAGAAAAGCAGAGAAATATGTAAAAATTGGTCAAGGATAAGATATGCAAATAATATTCAATATTCTAAGTGGGAACACAAAACAATTTGTGGTCAAATTTGTTGTTTTAATTCATTAAGATTGTTTCAGAAAGGATGTTTTATTCCATTCTCCCTTATTTCACAACCAAAACCCAAGGTTTTATTGCTTCTCCTACACCCATGCTTTTTACCAGCACTGCTGATGTATAATGCCCATATAATTCCCATATTCCTGCCACTGTTTACTAAAATGTTTTTAAATTATTGAACTCAGTTCTGCACTGGCTTATCACCATGGGCTTCACTGGGCAGGCATGGCCCTGCTCCTTCCTTTTTCCTTGTTAATTAAACATGTCATACCATTGATCAACTTTTGATGAATTACGACTATTTTCCTGTATTCTGGAAATACACAAAGAAATGTTTCTGTCGAAGTCTGGCATTTGGGTAAGGAGCAATTCCTGATTAGCAAGCATCTAGAGTAGAGTAACATCTACTGGAAATTAAATGAAATGACAGGTACAATAAAACCTTGGCAATACAGAGGGGGCAGCTGCTTCCACTCCTCAGACACAACATTTCCAGAGCCTGTGGGACAATGTGATCAGGAGAAGACCAATCTGAATAAATCCACATAGCTGGGCTCTTTGGCATATTCCTCAGTTAGGTGTTCTCAAGGCTCTCAAATGGAGGAGCAGATGGCAGGGGGGGACACATTAGTGTCTGCTCCCAGCTGCATACCTATCCCATCCTCTCTCCAGCGACTGGCAGGGATCTGTGTCCCAAAAGGGTCTCTGGGAGGGGAGCAGATGCTGGGCAAGATCTCATGCTCCTGCCAGCTGGTCTCCCTCCTGTTCTACAACTGACATCTGGTGCTCTCTCTCCTCTCCTGTGGCAAGGTTTTGCCTGAAGTTCCCACAAAGGAAAGGAGGTGGTGTTTTTCTGAGTTCAAAAGAAATCCTTTGGATTTTGACCTAGAATTTCTGTGTGTGGCTACCCCCAGAGGTGACACATAGCTGGCATCTCTGGTAGTGTTGGTTTGCACAGGTAGCTCAAACTATGCATCTGGAGCAAAAGAGGGAAGGTACTTCCACTAAGTGGGCTACCATTGATTTTCATATGTTCATAGGCATTAGAGAGGAAAAAGACCTATTAAATCATCTAGTCAGTATAATCGCAGCAGAACTACTCCCTGCTAGACCTTTACTGGTGGTTTGTCAACTCTAGTTCAGGAAACTGAGTTGTAGTGCTCAATATAATGGATCCTAAATTTCCATTTAATATCAGTTTTCCTTGGTTTCTGCTTTTATATTAAGGCATTGATGGGCTTTATATTGATTGACTTTTCTTAGTGTAATGAGAACAAAATGCCACTTATCATTTAAGTCATTTAACTCAAACTAGCAAGCTATTAAGCTAGTTCCTCCCAGGGGAAAATCATAATAGCTAGAGCAAAGAGCTATGTCAATACAGAACTGTTGGTAAGATAGATAACTTTTAAAACGTTTTAAATTATTTCAAAACAATAGTAGAGGGTTACACAGCTGAATATACCAACCAAGTCTTCAAAATCACATGGAGCAAAGCAAACAGAGCATTATTAACCTTTGAGCCAAATCCCTACTTGGTTATGATCACCAAACTGTGGAGATCTGCTTGAGAAGGACTGAAGGAAGAAGAGTAGACCCACTGCTTTCCCTCCCCTCAACTAATAAACCTGATGTTGCTTGTAGTGAGTTACTTACAGATTTTCCCATAGTAGCAGACCTAGCATGAGAATAAGTGATAGAGGAAGGTTTTGATCCTTATAAATACGTTGTGGGAAAGACACTGCAATTACCATCATATATATCATTACTTAATATAGAAAATGCCATACCCCTCTAGTGCTAGCACCAGGCTCTTAGAAACATGTCTGGAGTTTTAACACACCAACTGTTTCACAAATGTTGCCAAACTGCTGCTGGAAGACAGCTCCAGGATTAAACATCTGTAGAGTGTAGATGTAGTGCAGGATGAAGTGTAACCTAAAACTGCTGGAAAGCAATTAAAATCTTATCCTTCTTAGTAATACATCACTGGAATTATTTAGAGAATGAATTCTGAATATCATGTAACCCTATATGTAGCCTACCCTATAAGTTGGGTGAGAAATTATTGAAAATATGTTCTTTGCACCAGATTTAATAATTTTGGTGTAAAGAAAAAAGGCAGATGATACACAATTTTCTCTTTGCAGAATGATGCAGTTGCTTTTAGTTGTGAATTCATAGGAATGTACGAGGAAGGAAAAGGATCCTCTTCCTTTCTTCTCATTCTTGTGTTTTCTACTATCATATTTACTGCAGTGGCCAGCATCTTCTCCAGAGCATGCAAGGAATTCAGGTTTCATCCAGTATTTCTCTGAGGTGCTCCAGTCCAGCTTGAAAATAAAAACCCCTTATGAACACCTATGACCATCAAGAGATCTGTTCTCATTCTCTGCCAAGGAAAAAAAAAAGTTAAATTACAAATAAATTATTTCAAGAGAATCCAAAGTATACTTAGCAGACTGCTATCAGTGATTCTCTGAAGAACGTGAAGGATCAGAAAATTTCCCATGACTTCAGGCTGTTTCCCTGGAAAGGTGTCAAAGACTGAAGCCAAGAGGCAGTCTTTGGGAGTTCAGCAAACTCATACTCCTTATTTTCAGAACTAATTATACTATTTACATATGGCTACTCTCCAAGGAAAATAAATCTTTCTATGCTTTTTCCATCCATCTTACCTCATTCCAGAAGCTGCTTTTGATTCATCCACAGTCTTATTAACAAAGATAGGAGGCAACATAAAAATAGCCAGGAAGAAGCTCCCTGCAGTCCAGAAGCCCTTCTCCAGTAATGGCATGAGCAGGCTATGGAGAAATAAAAACCAAGCAAATAAATAACATCCTTCCCCCAGTGATGTCCCTGAAAATTATTTCTTGCAGATGAAGCAACTTCTTGAGCCTCCTGTTGGCCCCACAGTCATTGCATTCTTAGGCCAGTAGTGCTGGAGATCTTTCTTCTCCTTTTTTTGCTCTAACTTCTTTCCTAGTCAGATTATATCTCCTGTTCTTGTGGTTTTTCTTTGTCTTATAGATATTTTTTACGTTCCCCTCTGCTAAGGTTTGGCAAAGGCAAGTGAAACAGGCTTTTCAAACTGCTGCTTAGGATGAGCAAATCCTTCTGGTACAGCTCAAGATAATCAGTGAAACTATAGATCTCCCACTAATCATACCTTTGGCTCAAGCAACTGTCCCACAGGTACCCTCCTTTTCATCATTCAGTAATAACATTTAGTATTGAACATTGAAATTATTAGGTGACAAATACAATGTCTGTGATAGACACGATCTCTCTTTTTATCTACTGTATCTTCCGGTGAGGTTATCTTAGGGGGTTGAGGATGTTTCTTGGGAAAACCCATTGAGAAGGAATACATTCATAATTGTTTCAGAAACTCATTTCTTCCCATCTTTAGATATGGATTCTCCTGTTTGACTTGTCAATTATCATAACCCCATATCTAATGTCTCAGTAATGTTTTTTACAGTGCCAAAGCTTCTTAATCTTTTGTTTTTCGTCATCTTTCTGGTTTTGGTCTGTTAAAAACACAGCACTGGATTTTGTTCTGCTAGCTGGTCAAAACCTTTGAAAGTGTATCTGGAGTCATGAGTGTGCTTATAATATGGGTACAATTTGCATATGAGTGTATCTTTGTTTTTGGGGATCTGGTAGACATAAAAAGCACTATTTTTCCAATGGCAGTAACATCAGTTTAGTCTATGGTGATATTAAACTCTCAAAAGGTGGTATTAAACTTTTTACACCCATGAGCAAATCCAAAGTTGCCTCCTCTGAACAGACTCACTTTTAATATTTTTAGTACCCAAAATCTGCCTCCCTGTGGTTTAGGTGCTACTGCTGTTCCTCCAGTAGTCCTTCTGAACCTGTCCATGAGGAAACTGAATTCTGCATCGGATGAGAGCTGGTCACAGGGTGCCAGGAGCAGGACAGCTCAGCTGATTGAATACGGGAAAAAAACCACTTTTTTTAAAGATTTGCATCACATGAGAAATAGCCATTGTTTTCCTAATGGCCACATTTACCATAGCTGGAAAGGTTTGTACTGTGTTCTTGTCCCATGGGTGGACCCTTCACCACCACCACCTACTATGCTGGCTCACTGCTTCCTCCAGGCCAGTTGGCCTCCTATGGATTTTAGAGTTAAGGTATTTACTGGCACTTCATCCACAGACACAGCAGTGCCCATGCATCTGGCCTGCTACCAGAGGTGGGACCTGCTGGGGCTGAGGCAAACATGCTGTCACCTGTAGCCATGTAGGAGGTACATTACTCTGATTATGGACCCAGTGCCACAGATGATTCTCTTTTCTGGACACTGCCACAACATGTTCAGTACTGAGAGAGGTTTGTTGCTTCTGATGTTTGCTTGGTTAAACAGCATTTATTATCCTGTATGGATGCTCTCCATGAACAGCCTCTGAGGTGCACATCCCACAGCTATACCTTATAAAATACATGAGAAGCTCTCAGCTTGTGAAACGTTAAGAGGAAAAATAGAGATGACTTCCAAACTAAAAACTGTAATCACCTCGGAAAAATCCAGTAAGTTTATGCTCACTCCTTTGAAGCAATACAATCAACTTATTTTAAGCCCTGAGTTGGTACAAACATGTCCTGTAGGACCATAAATCAGAGCAGCTGTCCCTTTGCCAGCATAAGATGGATGCCTGCTTCATTTTAAGGCCTATTCAAACCATTCTCAGGCTCCAAAATGCAGCATAGAAGTGCAGGGCTAGCAAGGTACAGTGCTGAAGACGGATCAGCTGAGTCTCTTTATCCCATGGAGCAGGAATTCACCAGCAGCTGCCTTGACTACCTGTTCCTGAAGAAGCTTTGAAGCTGTGGCAATGCTGCTCAATAGCTTATTTAGTGTCTCTTCTGGAGCATCTGCTCATCACTCACACAGTAACAATTCCTTGGTGCTTTCCCTGCAATTTTCTTGGGTTCTTGGACCCCATATGATGACTAGGATAAACACTTTAAAACCGTCTTTCCACAAAACTGAGCCTCCACTGAGATGCCAGCTAAACTTTTCCTGAGGCTGTGAGAGTTCCCTGATAAGATCCCACATAACATGCTGGGGAATTATGTGTGGCAGGCTCATTCGTCACCCTGAAATGAAATTAGTGATTGTTTCACAATGTATAAAATAACAGGGAAAATATGCCAGTGGGTGGCAGGGAATGCTGCTGAGTCACTGGATATTAAGCAATGCAGAACAAAGCAAACAAGGATTACAGACTCTTTGGGGATGCCATATCAAGTAACCATTTGGAAGCAAGTAGCAGCCCTTGCCTGACACACGCAGGCACAGGCATCTGTCACCACAGTCATGCTCTGGCCCAAGGCAGGGAGGTAAAAACCTCTGAGCCAGTGTGGCTAAATGATCTCAGTAGGTTCTTGTTAGTCACCTGGGGAAAGTAGCAGGAAAAGACTAGAAAACTTTATCTTAAAGCATAATTTTTTTTTAGCTGGACTTTTGAAAATAAAGATATATGTCTTTTATTTAGCAAAATTTATGTAGTCTGGTGCCCGCCAATGTGGAAATTTTTATTTGTATTTTCTAAACCTGTTAATGGATACTCAGTTGCTGTATTTCAGCTTACATATTTAAACAAATCTTTAGTACCTCTTCAGCTACATATTTTATTTCTTTTTCTATTCACTTCCAGAAATGCTAACATATTCCAGCATGAACAGCATGTGGCCTGAGATGTCCTTATCAGAAAACATCAAAAGGCCAAAGGTATGCAGTAATTAAATTGTGCTAAGGGAATTTCCTGTGAAGCTGTTGCACAAATCCATTGAAGAAAGAATGAAAAGAAATTAATGAAAATAATAAGTGTGCTATTGACCAAATTTGGAATAGGCTTCTTATAAATATATTTACCACTAAGTTGCTGGGCTCAAGCAAGAATATCTAGCTAAAATAAGAGGCACAAAAGAGATGGGAAATGATGGAGCAGTTCCAGAATAGGCAATGTCCTCATGATTGATTTATTCACCTTGAAAGAGGTAGCTTAGGATATTAATTTGGAACTAGAAGTAAGTGGGGGCTACAGATAGTTTTATGATTTCTGTGACTGGTTATATATTTGTCTCTTTCTTTGAATGGAACTATTTAATTTTGCAGTCACATGTGAATATACATCCATGCAAAGGCTGCAAATTACTGTTTTTACTGTAACAATGAATAGAAATCTGTGATTCTTGTAGTTGGTTTTTATCTGGACTAAAACAAAAGCAAGCATTAAAAGGGTAGGGGCAAAATGCAAAATTCAAAAAGCCAATGGATGATAGAAAAATGTTAGAAAATACATTAGCCCTGTGACTAGTGAGCTGACCTCAGATATGACATCTTTGGATTTGCCTTCCTGCTTTGTATCGCATCTCCTAAAGAGCTTCCTAGCCACAAACTTCCTAAATATTCTGCAGTCTTTCCTCTCATTCTAGTTTATCATTAAAAATTTTAATCCTGGTTCCATCTTGCTGCAAGTGAAAATAAATACTGAGTCCTTTTTTTTTTTTTTTTTCTTTTTTTTTAATTTAAAATAAATACCAGTTTTTCCAACCAAGTCTGCTCCTTCACATTCACTTCTAAACACGTCAGACTCTGGCTGGAGTGCTAGGTTTGGGATCTGGTTTTTCCAGTTTTTCCTCTTCTAGAAAATCTTTTACACCTGAAGCACAACAAACCTCTTAATCCTTCTCTTGATGTTTGAAATTTCTTATGTAACCTTTAATAAAAGTATGTCTAAAGAAATCTGCATAATTCTGCCCAGACTTGTAGGTGGTAGCTTGGAGTAGGACTTCTTGTGGTGCTCACCTACCAGCACATTTGATAAGTGAGGAGGAGTATCTCAGACTTTGAGACCTGGTAGGATGTTCTTCACTAACTCTCTAAACAGAAGGGATTTGCCCCAGCTGTTTTGTCAACAAGCGGATACTAACAAAGAAAAAGTCTATCACTGAATATTTTGAAGCTGAATAAGGGTCTATACTGCCTTAACACATCCCAAGGGAATGAAAATCTAGCCACAAATGGACACTTATTCCTCTCAGACTTATCCATCATCCACCCTGTAAGAAACCTATGTTGTTAATAGATATGAATAACACATGGTCACCTATTCAGGATAATGATTTTGAGGATTATTACACCTGCAGAGAGGGGATATTTCACTTGTGTTAGACTATTGTGACAGTTATAGTGTACAGTGAGTTTAATGGTAAATGCATGTACTCACTTAAAAAGGTGTGGGCTTTCACTGTAAGAACAATAAATCTAAATCTCCCCATTTTAGTTACGCTTAATATTAAAATTTCTCTGCCAACCTTATTTTAAAAATCCTACCAACAGGGTTTGTAAAATGAACTCCATAACAATTTCTGATTGCAAAATGCAGCTTTTCCAAGTTGCTACAGTTGTGAGCCCAAGCCCACCCAAAACAACCTCTGATGAGACAGAGCCTCTGCCTTGAGCTAAAGCCACCGGGCAAAAGAGCACTCAGCTTGGCAGCTCAGACTGTAAAGGGACTGGAACCCCAGCCCTGGCACTGGCCACAGCACCTGGTCTTACAGAGACAGGAAAAATTTTGGGCACAGATAGATACAGAACACAATAATATTTTGGGTTACCCATGACACTCACCTTTTTTTGTATTTGTTTTTTTTTATCTAGACTCTTTGTAACAGCAAGGCATGTAAACCATAAAGCACATTGCTACTGAACATTAATGAAATCTTTTTAATTAAGCTTCTCTTTCTAAGGGGTTTTCCTCAAGAGGATAAATGTTTCTGAGAGAGACTGCTCTGGGCATTGCAGGTAACTTGAAGAAAAGCAGGACTTCTCACATCCACTTCACTGCAGCCCCTGTGAAGCTCCTAGGCACTTTCTGACAAGCATAACATAAATAGGAAACAAGCTTTTGTCTTTTTGAGATACATGTGAGGGCTGAAACCAGACAACATGGCAAGTTTGAAAGATAAATCCATGTAACTCTTTTTGAAGAGTAAAAAAATATTAAATTCAATGCAATCTTATATTTCAGGATCACCTTAAAGAAAGATGAAAGACTCCTTCAAAAAATAGAGTATTTATATCATATTGGCTTATACTGATGACATTACATGGAGAAATAGAAATTGGCAAACCATTTAATATGGCACATACAATTTGGCATAGATGGTTACATTGTACTATGTAGAGTGTTATAGATAGGATTAAGTAAATGTGCAACAAGCAGAGTGTAAATTCTTTACTATTTGACGGAAAAGATAAGACTGAATGACTTTGTGTCCATTCCTTGCAGAAGCCCTGTCTTAATGGGTGCTTCCATTCTTGTTCTGCCATGCTTTTTGGCAAAAGTCAAACTACTTGCAGATAAAGTAATTCTTGGTTATTGGAAACATTTTGGAGGAAGCGATGGAAATTTGCTTGAGGACACTGGGACGGAATGTTGTCATGGCAGGACAAGAGGCTCTGAAATCATAAAAAGTAGAAACAAAATGCAGTCCTGAGATGCCAGTCCTGAGGATCTACCTGATACACCAAGTCAAAATTTGTTTCCCAGAGCTGTGGTAAAGATGAAGGAAGGAAAGCATGTGATTTACTGAGCCTTCTGCTCTGCTGATAGGAAGGGGAAGGATTGTTACTTGCTAGTGATTGTGCCATTGGGATTGTTGCTTTGGAGAGCCATTCTCCATGGCTCTCGGGTATAAAGAGAGGCAACAAACTATGCAAAACTCAGCAGCCTTAAAAAAGCACAGTGGTCATGCACCTGGGCCAGGAAATCCAGTCTCTTGGTATTTCGGATCCATGTCATCACCCCTTCTATAAGCAAACTGATCTTGCCTACTAAAGACATGTTTAGGGGGGTTTGCATGTTCTGGCTGCAAAGCTTCAGCTTCAAATTAAATATTAATGGCAAACAGTTTGTTAATAATTCCTAACTTTACTATTGCCTGACCTGTATCTATTTGTAGTCATCTACCTCTGTTGCCTCTCCCCAGTCCCCAACATAAATTTCCCCATATACTCAAAGAATATAATCTTCTCCTCTTCTCCCCTTTTCTTGTGTGTTAGTCTCTCCCTTCACCTAATCATCTAAGAAGTCTCTCTTTCCATCTGTTACAAATCAATGGCTTTCCTATCTTTGGCAGGAGCAAGAGATAGTAGAGATGCTATTTTTTTTTTTAAGAGATGCATAACCTTGTATTAAAATGTTTTAGAAGCGTCTAAGTTGACAAATTCACTGTCTTGAAGGCAGATTTGCATTCTTCAATCATTTACTTGCTAGGCTTTTAGTATTACCTGAAATTCTAAATTTAGTGAATTTACAAGCTGCCATGGAAATTCAATTTGTCATAGACTGAAAATAAGTAGCAGTTGCAGGTACTTCGTGCTTTTTTAACTTTATTTCTTAACGAACTTTATTTCACTCCTTTGACTAAAATGTAAAACAAGGATGAATACTTGAATATGTTTCTCATATGTGCAAATGCAAACAAGTTAATGTGCTTCAAATGCCATTTTGTACAGATCATCAAAGTATAAATTGACAAATCATATTACAAATTGAATTGCTTCCTCCATTTTTAGCAAAATCAAGAAAGTCAGATCAGATGCAATTGTTCATTCTTTGAGCACAAATAACACTTCATCCACCAAAGTACCAAATATTTTTCTATTTACACCATGCTGCCCATATGTGCAACTGCAAAACAGCTTGTAAGGAAACAAGAAAAGAAGAAAAAAATCAGAAAACAAAGATGTATTTCTCCCTTCAAAACATAGCCTAAATGCAGCATCTGGAATAATTAGCAGCCTTTTAAACTCAGAAACAATTTTAATTTAAATTAGATTGTCACCTGGGGCCCAAGCCTGCAAGCATTAAAGAATAAGAGGTCATTTTATGCATAGGAGTAATTTCTCTTAAGAGTATTTGCAAGATTAGAAAACAGAGTAATGTGATAAAGTGGTATGGAAAGACATTGTTAGATACTAGTTAGATGCCATTAATTTAGACAATTTCATATCAGTCAAACTCACTGACTTAATGAAGATGACAAGATCAGCTATTTTAACAAAACAAGATTAGTCCATTTCTAGCATTATCAGCTGGCAGCTTTGCCAGGGAAAGTCTAGCTAAAAACTCCATTTTGGGAAACAATTACTGTATACTCTCCAATAAATAGAAAGCCAGCTCTGAACATCCTTGTGGATGTGAAAAAATGCACAAAAGCAAGTCACATACCTCCTTGTTAACTGTAGAGAGTGATCCAGCCCTACTGCTATTGCAAATTACAGCAAAACTCCTGGGACTGTAGGAACCAAACCTTGCATAAATTGTCACTGCAGCAATAAGACACCAGCAAGAGACTGCAGGGCTGCATGCACTGCATCAGCAAGCAATCTGGCACTATGTATGTCTAGAGAAAGATAATCTTCACTTTCTTTTATTATTCAAATATTTTAAAAGAAATTTTACATATAGACTTGAAATGTTTTCCCTGAGTTTTAAATGTGCAGCAAGGTGCAAAAGAACTCTTCCACAGCTCACTAAACTTCAGTGATACTGCTAAAAACACAGTCAGTGTTTTTGAAATCTTTATGTTCCTCCTTTCTGTATCAGAGGACCTCATAATGTGGAGATTAAGAATCTGTTGGGGATCCTAAATAGTGGATGTGTGTTGTATCCTGGACATCTGTTAAGATGGTTGCAGGTAAAGAGGCAGGAAGGGCGTCTGTATGGGTTCTGCAGAGATGTTTATTGCAGCCTGGTGCATGGACAGTCCCGGGTCAGAGGCAAAGGCAGAGCTCATGGTGAGGGTCCAGGTTCAAGTCCATGGGTGTTTGGGGCAGGGGGAGCATCAGAGACCAATTACCAGGGGACGTGGGGGCAGCACAAAGGTGGAGTTAGGGCATGGGAGCCAACGGGAAACAGGGTGGGAGTGACTGAAGACTGAGGAACAGGGGAGGGGGCCAACCCAGGGAACAGAAGAGGGCTGCATTGGCATGACAGAACAGGGTTTGCTAAGAGAGAAGCTTCTTGTGTCTCCCTAACTAGGGAATGCCTTTTAGGGTCTCCACAGATGTAGTTTTGAAAGCATAAACGGTTCTACAGGAATTTCACTTTAATGTTATGTTAGCAGTTTGTATCAATTTTTTTACAACAAGATCTTTGAGATACAATATATATAAATAATTTTGTCCAAAAATACTGGACAAAAAGAGTCTCATTATAAAGCAGAAATGTGTAGCCTATCATATAGCCAAGTCCATCTGCTCTACAGTCCTAAATCCTAAATATATGACTTAATTGTATTCAAACTTCTTCACTTGCACCAGCAGAGAGCAAGAACCACTTTAGTGAACTTGGATGGTCTTCTGGGGTTTAGTCAACTTCTGCTCAGGTCAATGGCATACATTTTATGACTTAAGCAGAACTTAAACAAAACAGCTTCAGATATTAGGAGTCAAACTGGAGTTTTCTAGAAAATTTTCCAATCTCAAAGAGCTTTCTTCTGAGATAGCTAATCTAAAGATATGCAGAGAAATGGTTCATGGCAGGAGGACTATCCAAGGAATACTGGCCAAGGAGTCAGTGTAAGACTCAAATACAGCCAGAAACAGTAGAGAAATTGCTACAAAGCAGAGAAAAAAAAGCCAAAAGGTGAAATTAAATTCCAGTTCAAATAGAAGGTCCTGAAAAACACAGACATTTATTCTGTGACCCTTGCTGATCCTAACAGTTCATTGCTCAGGAGAGCTATTCTCAAAAAGCTGCGAAATAGCAGATTCTGTATTGTCTGATAAAGACATGCGATGTAAGATTTCATCTAATTCTGGTGAGTTTTGGTTCTTACTCTGATGTTTTCTTATGTAAAAAGTAAAATCTGTCATACCTATCTGTCGTGGTTTAGGAATGGCAAGCTGCCAGCATCTCTTTTTCAGTTGGTGCGTAACAAGCCTCAGATACTTCGTATTCCCAAGTCCAGAACCTCAGGGCTCACCCTGGAGGCTCCCTGGGCACTTTTTCCCAGAGGCTCCAGGAAGACCCGTTCTGCCCAGCTGCTTTGCAGAACACATTTTTAACATCTTGTCCTGTCCTGACTGGCCCAAGGGCTACTGTATGAGCAACATCCTGTTTGTTATAAAGCTTGTTGTTAAGGACCTGATGTGAAATAGTTTTTCTTCCATGACACATGTCCTGGTATGAAAGACAGGTGTCTGCCAAGAAAGGCAGGAACCTTCCTGGAATGGAAAAGACGACCTCATCCCTTCAAATTATTATCAGTTTGGAATCACTGGGCTTTCAGGGAAATATATGGGTAAAGGAATAACATTTCTCTACTACATTATATACGTGTATATATATAAACAAAACAGACAGACAACAACAGCAATAACATCAAAACCAGAAAAACCCAATAACAGCCTTTCCCCGGCCATCAAGCAGTTGTCCCTGTGTAATTCCAGCCAGAGCCGGCAGGGGCGCTGATGGCTCACGTTGAGGCCCCTGCAGTTCCAGGCACAGCCAGCAGGGGTGGCTGCGCTGATCCCGCCGTGCCGGCAGGGGGCGCTGTGTCGCAGGCTCGGCCGCTCCTGAGGCTGGCGGGGGAGAGGAGTCCTGGAGAGATGCTCCTTGTATCACCCACACAGGACAGCGTCTGCCTCCGCACTGCTGGAAACATCAAAGGTTTATTAAACCTTAACGAAATACAACAAGGCTCTGAATAAGGACAGAGAAAATGGCTCTGAGGGCATGTGACCTTCTACCACATACTCACTCACAAAATGGCTGCTCCACCTTTTATATCTCTGGTGTTGTATCAGGTAACCCTGGCCCCTCCCAAAGCCTGCTAGTTAACTCTTCTTTGCTGTCCATTGGTGAAGACTATTTTCTTGCAACTGGATTGGAGGTCAGGTGTTGTCATGCCATGCCTCCTAGGAACAAGCCTGCCCTCCTCCCAAGGGACTACCAAGGTCTGTCCAGTGGCAACAATGCAAGGAGAAGGGGAGAGAGGACTATGGGAAGAACAAACCACAATTACATAACTATACATCAATAAAACTTCTCTTAACATAGATATAATATTTATCCCTTAATTGTGAGAGCCAACCATTGTATTACCCATATATAACTGCACCAACCCTGGAAGCTGGCAGCAAACAGCAAAGGCAGGCAGGTCCAGTTTAATTTCTAGGTTATTTAAGCACCAGTGATGTTATCAATGTATTGCAAGTGCTCTGCAGCCTCACCCTTTTCCTGTGCAGTCTAGGTCACTCCATGGCAAACAGCGGGATTGTGTTCCTACCCCTGGGGCAGTCAGTCCCAGGTGTACTGGACACCTCTCCAGGTGAAAGCAAACTGTGGCCTGCACTCTGCTGCCAGAGGAATGGAGAAAAACACATCAGCAGTGCCAAGTGGCACCACTTTTCTTCCTTGAACTCCAGTTTGTACTGAAGTTTCAGCATGTCCAGCACAGCAGCACTCAGGCATGGTGTGACTTAATTCAGGCCACAACAGTCTCCTGTCAGTGTCCACCCTCCACTGGACTTGGGCACTGGCAATATAGACTTTCAAAGCATGAGAGAGTCTTGCTGATCACTCTGTTATGTGAAAAGGGAGATTTCTTCAACCCTTAGTGCTTGTCTGTCAGTGCCCCAGGAAAGCCAAGACCCTTGTCCCTGACCAGTCTCTCAGTGTCTCCCCCTTCACTGAACAGTCCTACTGGGTTGGAGGGTGGTTTGACTTATTTAGGAACACATGCCAAAAGCATGAGGAAGACTCCACAACAGGTCTTCCCACTTTATGACCCCTCAATGGGTCTTCCACTTTATTCAGTATGTAAATATGAGTCACTAACTGCCACTGACTGCCAGAACCCATGAAGGACTCACATTAACAGTTTAAGGAATAACATTCTTTATTAATAGAAAACTGTGACAGGTTAAGGTTTAAGAATTGCCAGTGATAGTATCTGACTGCAAAAATGTATTCAAAACTATACAGAGACAAGCTCTAATCCCCAATAAAAGTACTCAGCATGATGCCTGGAAAGGCTGACCTGGAACAGAGAACAGGCAGAGCAAAAGGGATAAAATAGATACTTATTGGAAGAATACACCTTGGGCAGTGTAAGAGCCTGGCCAGGGCTACACCCAAATCAAATCCAAGATGGATCCTGGTCACAAGTTTTTACACTTTTATAAGTTTTGTTTCATCTGCATATTGGGGTCTATTGTCCAACCACAGCCCCAGGCCATGAAGTCTCAGCCCCCCTGGCTTGCCTCCTTTCCCTCACCATTGTTTATGTTTTTTGGATACCAGTTATCCTTGATTCTCTAGCTAGAAAGGGATTGTTTTGTCTAACTACCCTGTTAAGAGAACTTACTAACATCTAATATGAAGTTTCAGAGTTACATACTAAGCAGCAGAGATTCTGAAAAATATAAAAGCTAAAACCTAAGGCATCAAGTGTGCATCGAGTACAGTTCTTACCCAAGAGGCAATCCTATAGGGGACAAGACAGGTTCAGCTCATCAACTGATCCAGCTCATCAACTCCAGTTACAATGGAGTCTTACCTAACTTTTCCCCTTTTATACTTTATGTAGGGAGAGCTTGAGTCACTCTAGTCATGCATATCTATGTTACTGATTGGTATGAAATTCTCTCACTTCACTCTGAAAGAGTGAAGGTTATAGTCAAAAAAATATAGATTGCTTGCCCAGTGAGGGATGGTTGTACCTTGGAGGCAGGTATCTTTGGGATGCAGGTATGTGGTAATATTACAATTACGTTATAATGAGCCAAGTTCATCTGAGGAGAGTGACTTTGCCACGGTTGTTGGGTCAGCAGCATTGCATCTTCTCCTTCACTCCTGGCTGACAGCTGTTGTGCAGTTTCTCAGCTGCAAAGTCTGCCCATCTCCAGGGCACTCTGGAGCAGGCTGTGCAGGAGCAGGATGAGGAGGGTCTCCACACCTCATTTACTTCTGGCAAGACTTTCCATCCTTCCCAGAGCCTCTGTGAGAGCTGTCAGGCTGCAGGACGGAAGAACCCCTTTGGAAGGTCTCCCTGATCCTTCAGATGTGTGGGTATCAGCAGAACCCACTCTTCCCCGAGGATGCTCCTGGCCAAGGAAGGCCAGAAAGCAAAAATGGGGGCCTAGCCCATTCCAGTTGGCATTTCCAGGAGCCAGAGGCACAGCAGCAATTCTGCATCTGCCACTTTCCAGTCCATGACTTCCAGGATGCTCTGGCAGTGCCATAGGAGAAGACGCTTGGTGTGAATGCTGGACAAGATCCTCCAGCAGCAAAGGCAGGTGTGCCCATCTCCAGGGCACTCTCTGGAGCAGGCCGTGGAAGCAGGATGAGGAAGATCTCTGCACCTCTCTTACTTGTGACAAGACCCTCCATCCCTCCAGAGCCTCCGTGAGAGCTGTCAGGCTGCAGGCAGAACCTCTTCGGACAGGTCTCCCAGCTCCCTCAGAGCCACGGGTATCAGCAGAGCGCGCTGAGTACGCACATGGCCAGGAAACGCCTGAAAGCAAACATGGGAGCCCAGCCCACTTCAGTAAGGCGCTCCCCACTGCACCGCTACTCCGGCGGCTTCACTGCCACCATCCCCCGGCGCCACCGCCGGGACCCGCGGCCGGGACTCCGCAAGCCGCTCCCGGCGCTGCCTGTGCGCTCCGAGCGCCGCCGCCGCCGTGCCCTTTCCTTCCCGGGAGGTGGCACCGGGCCCCGCGGGGGCGCGGCCGCTCCTGCCGCCGCTCCTGCTCCCGCTGCCGCAGCACCGGCTGGCATCGCTGACTGCCAAAAGCCACCGTGCACGAGCAGCTTTTTACCTGGGCGGCGGTGGCGACACCTGGCATTCGTGAGCCCAGATTTAAATCCCATTCCAGATCCCAGATGTGGAATGTTATAGCGAGAGGACAGAGAAAAAAACTCTGAATAGACAAATTTCTTAGTTTCTTCAAACAGATCTTCTTTTCTTAACTTTTCAAGGCCTTCATAATTTCATTTATATATATATTTATATATTATATATACATATATATATATATTCAAACCCCAGAGATCCATATCCAGAATTTCATGATCTAAAATCCTGTATATAATACAGGAACCATGAGCAGTGGTGGTGTCCTGCTGTCTGTGCTCATCCTGCTGCTGGTCACTGTGGCTGTCCTGGCTAGCCATTGGCCACTGGCAATCCCAGAGGTGGCAGATGGAGACATCCACAATGTGTAAGTGCCCTGGAATCCAGTCCAGGGGATCATGGACAAGCTGAGGACCTCCTGTGCCTCCCAGGTTCTCCAGTCCTCAGGCGACCCCTCCCATGCACCCTTTGGACAGCCACTGCAGTTGCGGCCCCTGCTTGGCAGTGGCCCAGGAGCTGCAGGAACTGATGCTGTTGCTGTGGGCTCAGAATGAGGCATCTGTCTCACTGTATTCTGGGATGTGGCAGGTGTTGTGGAAAGAACTGGATGAGCTGGTGGAATGAGGCTACCTGCCCTACTGTGGCTCATCTAGCTCCTCCAGGAGCCTCCATCCCTCCAAGAGGCTGTTCTCAACAGGAATCTCCATCTCAGGGAAAGCCTCAGGCCTTTCAAGGATAACATTCCATTGGAGGTTATCCATCCATCCATCCATCCATCCATCCATCCATCCATCCATCCATCCATCCACATCTGGCTGTCAGAGATGCTCCATCCTGCCACGAGCCTCCACTGCCTCTGAGAGGCTCCTGCTCTCAGAGATCCTCTCTTCTTTGGACAGTTCCTCTCCTTCCAACAGCCCCCTCCCTCTGAGCACCTCCCTGTCTCCAAAAGCCTGCATCCCTCTGAAAGTCTCAACCTTCCAAGAGCCTTTATTCCCTCTGAAAGCCCTCTGAGAACCTCAGTCCTTTAGACAGCCTCCCTCCCTCCCTCTGAGAGCCTCCTCATTTCTGAGAACCTTCATCCCTCAGAAAACCAGCACCTTCAAGGTGCCTTCATTCTCTCTAAGAGCCTTCAGCCCTTCAAAATCCTCTGTCTTCCAAGATCCTTCATTCCATGCAAGAACCTCAGTCCCTCTAAGAACCTGTCTCCTGAAAGCCTCCATCATCCCTCCCAGAGGCTCGGTGAGACCTGCCAGCCAGCAGAAGCTGCAGACCCCATGGACAGGTCTCTTTGCCCCCTTGGACCCATGGAGATCAAAAACCATCCCTGAGCATTCACATGACCAGGAAAAGCCGAGAAGTAAAAACGGGAGCCCAGCCCGATTCAGGGAAGCATTCCCAGGAGCAGATGGCAAAGCAACAGGTGTCCTGCAGCCATCAATTTTCACCAGGATGCTATGGCTGTGTCAGCTGGGAATACACTGTGCTTGGCAGCAGAGACAATCCCCAAGAAAGAAAGGAGGTTCCTCCATCTTGAGGAAGCTGCCCTGAGACGACCACTGACTACCAGGAAGACCTTTACAGTAGCAGGTCAGATGTTCTGAGGAGCACCAGTGTTAAATAAATTAGACTTTCGCAGAGAGCTGAGTATCTCCACTCTCCTGGATTTCACTGAGATAGGGTTCCTTTCTTCCCAGTAACTGGTGTAGTTCTGGGTTTGGATTCAGGACAGGAATGTTGTGGATCATACATGGGTGGTTTGGTTGCTGCTGAGCCAGGGTTGCACTCCTCAGGGACTTTGCAGTGTTGCATAGGACAGTCCATGTTTTCCACTGGGAACGGAGGGGTGAGTGTTGAAGAGGGAGGCAACCGGTCCCTGTTTTTGAGGTGACCGTACACACCCTGGAAGGGGCAGATGTTATTTCTACACTGCCTTTTGCCATTAATATATTTGAAAATACTCTTTTTATTGTGCCTCACAGTTCTGGCCACCTTAATCTCCAGCTGAGCTTTGAATGCACTAAATTTCTCCCTACAGTGACAAGCAGCATCTCTGTATTCTCCTCCTGTCTCCTGATTTTGCTTCCACTGAGCACATGGCTTCCTTTTCCATGCTCTTTCCCAGAGAAGAAGCCTGTTCAGACAAGCCAGCCTTCTGCCTCACCTGCTTGGCTTCTGACATTTGGGAATCGCCTGCTCCTGTGCCCTCGGGAAGTGATGTTTCAAGAGTGACCAGCCCTGATGGACCCTAGCACCTGCAAAAACATTTTCCCTGGGAACCCTGCTTACCAGTTCCCTGAGCAGTTTGAAGTCTGCTCTCCTCATGCCCAGAGTTGAGCATGAGGAGAGGCTCTTTTCCTCTTGTCAGAGATTTGAAACTCAATTTATTTATTTATGGTCTCTGTGGCCAAGACAGCCACCAACTCCCATTTGGCTCAGGGTATGTAGGACTCAGACAGAAGCCTGGCTGTAGGGAGGCTGAGCTGACTTCCAGGGAGATTCCCCCTTGACTTGGGATAGTAACACTCCCTGGAGAGGGAGGACATGAGCTGGCATGAGCTACCAGCCCCCAGACAAGGGTCTGTAGTGGAGGACATATCCATAGTGGATGCTGTCTGGGAGGAGGTGTGGGAAGGAGAGAGTGTGGGGTTGGGGGTGTCACAGAGCTCAGAGAGGGTGTCTCCAGAGCCCAGCACCCAGAAACCCCCTGGCACACAGCAGGAGCTAAGTTTCAGGTCACCAGGAACAGCCCCTCCCTCAGCAGTGCTCCCAGACCCCCACAAAGGTTGGTTATGCCCATGTGTGCTGCCACAGACCCTCCCTATGGCAACAGGGCTGTACACCCTAAAAAGAGGGGGTCAACACCCCAGGGGCAAAGCCAGTGCAGGGATGAATGAGTGGGATGAGTGTGAGAGGGCCACCTCTATCCCTCCTGTCCCACATCAGCGAGCAGGGACCTTCCTGAGACAGACCCAAGAGGATATTCAAGATCATCCTTGCCTGGGGCAGAAGTGCCAAGGCGATCTAGGAGGATTCAGTGTCCACTTCTGTGTCCTGGAATCCACCCCCACTCACGCCCTGTGCTCCCCACAGCCTCCTGCTTCATGGGGAGGAGCTGCAGGAGCCTTTTCTTCCAGGAATTCACTGCTGAGCTGGTTTGTCTTTTTTACTGTTTCTGAGCTCCTGTAAACACAACGCAGAGCTGGAAGGGGCAGGAGGATTTAAACAGAGCCTTGCTGAGCCTTCCATTCTGCTCCCCTGTCCATTCCACCCTTCTTGGCAGGTGCTTATGGTTGCAGGTTTGGGAATCACTGTGGAACAGGTCTCAAGCATGCCAACTGCATTCCATCCATGGAGTAGCAGCTGTATTTTACCCTATAATTCCCATACTGTTGTAACTCCTGTTAGGATGTGAATATAACTTTTCAGTTTCCTCTAACTTTACTCCAAGCCATCTTTACACACACTTTCTGGCTCTCCAGCTCACAAAAAATATCATGGTGGGGTTACAGAGTTCCAGTTGGTGCAGTGCTGTCAATGGTGCACTGATGTGGCAGCAATTGGTGCCCGTTGTTCTTCAACCCTCAACAGCCTCACAGCAGAAGGGCCCTCTGAGAGACCATACTGTCTAATTTCCTCTGTCTACACAGCAGCTATCCCAACAGCCCAGCAATGCCCTCCTAGGTTCTTGAAATATTCTCTCTTCAGATAATCTATGCCAAAGATCCACAGGGCCTCTGGGCCAGTCACAATGGAGTGTTCTGGGATGTGGATGAAGTGCTGCTCTTCTACCCTTACCCTCAGGCACTACCTTTGGGAATCCATTAATAATCATATCCAGTATGTGAAGGGAACAGGAGAGGATGATTTCCCCCAGCCTTTTACCCACTTTTCCTCCTTCAGGCCTGTTACAACAGCTTTTGAGACTTGAATTCCCTTTCCATGGATATTAAGGAAAGCATATTCTTGTTCCTAAGTCTTCCAGGTCTCCTCAGTGGGGTCCACATCATGTTTGGATCATGAAAGAGATTTCTAGGGAGATCTTCCCCAAGAGTAGATAGACATGAGTGGCATGGAATGTGGAAATGGGTCATCCCTTGAAGGATTATTCTGCTCCAGTGGTTTGGAAGTTCACCCCTGAACAACTACAGGATCCTGTTAAAGTGATAAAATATATGAAGGAAAAATTCTGTGGCAGTTCCAGAGAGGTGCAAAGCTATGCAAGGTGCTAAGCCCTGGCTATTATTTATCAGCCACTGCCTGATACTAGACAGCATCCTGAGGGAGGAGGAGGAAAGCAGAGCAACAGGCACCATGGCCATTCAAATTGCAGCTGAACCACAGGAACAGCCTCTGCCAGTAGCAGCTGCACCCATACAGACAAAGAAATCAAAGACCACATCAGTTTGACTAGTGGGGAATGAAGAGGAAACAAGGCCCTTGGAAAAGGCAGGGCCAGGAATAATTCTGATTCCTATCCCCAGATGAACTCCAATACATGAAAAAAATTTCAGCTGCCAGTCACATGAGACCCTGGTGTGGAGGGAGCAGAAAGTGCTCCCAAAACAGAAAATTCCCCTGAATCCCTAGAAAGGCCCCCATGGAGAATAATTTCATACAGATAAGAAACTGCTGGTGAGGTGACGATTTAGAAATGGAATGTAGACTCCTCAGTTATCTTTCTGTAATATTAGTGGTCCATTTTCTTCTAGCATTGACAGGCTGACTTTGAATGTAAAATCCCTTAGGGATTGTTTAGGTTTAGAATCCCTTTAGTAATTGGTGCAAATTGTAAAACCCCTAAAAGATATATAAACCCCTGGAAACTTTTGAATAGGGAATATGCTAGTAGGATGCCTTTGTAGCTAATAAACTGCAGAATTGTGCCTTCTACATATTCCGGTCTCTTCACTCTGCTGGGTCACGGAGCTCGGCAGGCCAATGAACTATCTGGGCATGGCTAGCCAGGTCCGTGTCGCTGAGGGCTGCGAAGGCAGCCTGGGGATCCCTGGCACCCCCCAAACCACAGCAACACCCTGGTGACCTGGCTGCTCCAATGCTGGGATATCACAACCCAAAATATGAAAGTAGATGGTAGCCAAGCAACTGGGGTCCCTGTCCTGGGATGCAGGCATTGACAGGAGGGTTGGGAAGAGGACAGAAACTCTCAGCCTCTGGAGGTGACTCCTGTCAAGCATGAGGGAAAGGCATCTTCTCAAAGATGGTCTGGGAGTGTGCCCAAGCAGGTGGAATGCCATGGAGAAAGGTATCGAGTACCTGAGACAATTAGTTGTGCTGGAGGTAATCTATAGGGACTCAAATGATGAGCAGTCCCCTGTAGATCCAGATGAGGTTCAGTGTACACAATCCACGTGGCAGAAGTTTGTATGGAACATGCCATCGTTGTACACCAACTCATTGGCACTGATGCCAATGAAAGAAGAACAAACAGTGCTGACTCTGGCAACATGAAGATCATTTTTGTCCTCCCTGCCTGCACCTTGGCTGTGGAAAGACTGTCCAAGCCCATGGACAGATTTGAAAGGATCAGGCTAGAGAAGAAATGTCCCATGCCCCACCAATACAGACCAGAGTTTCTGCTCTTGGGAGGAAGCACCTCGTGCTCAAGGGAGAGTGTACACACCAAGAGGTAACCTGTGGATTTATCTGCCTGACCATGGAGAGGAAGAAGGGGTGGAAAACCTGCCTCTGCCCTAGCAGCACATGTGATTTGAGAGGAGGAGCAGTCATGGTAGGAAATTCTTCAAGGATAAATTCTGCTCCAGTTTCCATGGGGCAAGTCCTCAGGTCCTCAGACAGAATAAAAGGGCTGATATTACTTCTGATCCTCTTGAAAGGATGCCCAGTTCCTATCTACAAGAAGGGAGCAATGAGTGCTATGAGCAGAACTAGAGAGACCCTGCCTCCAGCCAGGTGGGGAAAAGGAAATCAGATCTATTGGGCTGTGTGGATCCCATGGTCTGGCAAATCAGACCCTCAAGAGCATAAGGCTTGAGTTGACACCTGTGGGAACAATGTCACAAGATGCCATCAAGATACGTATGGGCAGAATCCATCTCTGTTTCTGGGGTGACAGGGGGATCCCAACAGCTGCCTGTACTAGAAGTTGAAGAGATCCTGATTGGGAGTGAATGGCAAAAAACTCCATTTCACTTAATGTCATCATATCATAAACTGATATCCCACAATAAAGCAACAAGGCAATCCTGATCCCTCCCCCGCTCATAAAAAGGGCACCATGATGGGAACACACTCTATATATGGAAACATGTACAGGGTTAGGTACCACAGCCACAAGGACAGATCAAGCAACATTGCTCCAGACTTAATACAGCAAATTCTTAGATTAAACTTGTTTCCAACCTGCTCTGGGCAGATCTATTGTTATCTCAACCCTTTGTGACTCAAGTCAATGCTATTGTGGTTTACAAACTGTACTCCCCAGTTTAGTGCCTCCAGCAAGACTCTCCAAAACCACACATCACTTTCTCACTTCTTTCCCTCCACCCCCTTCCCCTATCCCTCTCCACTACAGCAGATTGGAGAATTGGAGCACAAAAGGCAAAGATCACTGGGTGAGATAAGAACAATTTACTGGAAACAGAAATGAGATAAGAAAATGAACAGTAACAGCAACAATATTAATAATAAAAGTATATAAATGAGAGCGCAGAGCTCAACCTGACCAAAGCTACATCACCCAAATTACTCCCTCCAGTCAGGACCAGCATCACCCCACCACTCTGTCCAATATGCTTGCTCCATGGGAAGTAATATCTTTCTTTTCAGAAGCAAGAGAAAGGGGATCCCTTTTTCCTGCCCTGGCAATGACAGGATGGATATTGAGTAACATCTGGGCTTTGGCCATATCTGCTTCTGCTGATCTGGGCCAAAATCAGGACACTACTGGAAAAAGTATATATTAGGTCTGGCAACATAAAGGCTACTATGTGTTATAAAGCACTGAAATTATTACATACAGCCAATGGTTGTCTAATATGTAGTAAAAGTATTTTCCTACAATTATTTTTGTAAGTGCGATTTTTTGTGTGATAATCAAGATCTGGAAAGTTTTCCTTATGTCTCTTTATGAAAGGCTTTATGGATATTTAAATTATATTTTAGTAGGAAATATGCTCCCTTTATTAACTACTTCCTTGCAAGGTGTAGTTCAATAAAAACTAAACTTTGGAACCCACTGCTAACTCATGCTTGTATTTGTGCAGGACACACGCTGAATTTGCAGCTTCCACCCCTTTCCCACTCAAAAAGCTCTGACAAGTTCAAGTAGGAAGTAGAGCATGGTGCAGAGGCAGTTTCTGCTTTTGATCAGCATTCCCAGAGGCTGGGGCTTTTTCACTGGAAGCATCATTGCTTCCAGTGATAAAAGCAGAAAGAGATTCAGCATGTTTACAGACTCCTAACAAAAGGCAATTCTGCCAAATCTATTTTGAGTAGCTTCAGTTCAACACTAGTTCTTTTTTAAAGTAAACTCAAAACTTTAAGGGTTCAAATAACTTTTCATAAAGTAAAATACAGAATTTTTAAGTGGCCACATTTCCACACTGCTTTGTCTCGTAGACTACTTTAACAAGACATTAAGCAAAACATTTGAAAACCAGGCAAATGTTGCTAATACAATATGAACTTACCTCTGTGACTCTACAGAAAGACACAACTTACAAACAATCTTTTCAAAAACATTCCTATCCCATTCAAGGTAAAATGAAACAGTCCCTGTTTCTTTTGAAATTCACCAATTAATACAATGTCATTCGCTAAATAATTTCAATTTTGTACCAAGGAAAATGTGCTTATAGCTGAGAACTGTGCCAGCTTTATTATTGTATTATGACTTCCATATGTAAAATGGTAAGTTCTGTAAAATTTATGTTGGAAAGTAGATTTTGGTTCTTTATGGAATTCTATACTATTTGATAATATTATTAATGTACAATAATTTATAATAGTATCCTATTTTGTAAATAGAAGCTTGCTCTCCTTTAAAACTTAATAGTGAAGTGGTTCCTGCAGACCTTGACTACAGCGTATGTTTACTACATCATACAGTAAGGTATGTCTCACAGAATCAACATAATCACAGAATCAGCTAGGTTGGAGAAGACCTCGGAGGTGGTGCATCAAGTCTCATATGTATGAGGCCTTTCATAGATACTGTGTATTTTATTTAAAAAGAACATTTGCAGGATCAACTATTTTCCTCTGAAAAAAGCGTTGCTGCTGAGCTAAAGAAAGCAACGAGCAACACGGACTTCCTTGGGGAAAAGGAAGCTATTTTATTGAGAACATGATTGATATTTATAGGGTCTTCCACAGACTTAAGACAAGACAGTAACTCATTGGATAGTTGGAGAAATGCCTCTGGGACCGGACTCCAGAACGGGTCCCATGGTCGGCACCAGGTGCTAATCTATATTATTAATTCCATTGTATTTTGACAAAACTATCGTCCTGGGAAAAACTCCCTACCGGAGCTGAACACGTTATCAGCTTGGGAACAGATCTGTGAGAGAACCAGGAGAAGCTCCAGCCTGGGAATGATTTTCCTGGCTGTAATTTTCCTGGATCTCTAATGGTGTGTCCATAACAAAGCAGATGCATTTATATATTTCTGAGTATTAATTGTAATTATCATCTAGATGCACCACCGACTTTTCAGTTTGACTTTGCTGCTTCTGTCAATCGTGTCATCAATAAACAGCATTTTCATCTATATAAAAGGGCAGGTTTAACAATGACAAGATTTAGAAAAATAATGTCACAGGCAGAGCTCTCTGTATATCTGCTACATGCTCTCACATTCAACAGAAGTGACTAGAAAAATTCAGAGACAACTCACATAGTCAAATTTTATGTGGAAAAAATAATTCTCATAGAGATTAGGTGACACTTATAAAATGCTGAACTCTTTCTACATGTTAATCTATCAGTGTGAGAGAGATTTATCAAAATGAATATTCTGTAACACATAACAGAGCAAAAATATTTTCTGTCATATGAAGACAGAAAAAATTGCTGGTATCTGCATGACCAAAAGGTACCAAGTCTTATAGATACAAACATCTGAACTTTGACAGGGACAATAGCAGTCAGTCACAGTGTGTGGCAGATCATGAAACTCATGCTGGACTAGGTCAGGGAACAAAAGTAGTGCTAGAATTGAAAATACTAATTCAACGGTTAATGATTTAAAGAGATTAGATTCAGCTGTATTAATGTAATAAAATTCTACCAACATCATAGTCCTGAGGAAAAGAGATGTCTTGATAACCTAAAAATTGAATTTGCACTCTCTTCTCTGATGTGAATCATAAATAAAAGTCCTGTCATGGTAAATTCAGTCTTTCAGGTTTTCTGAGGAGACACTGTTCTTCATGGACAGTAAAGAGTCCTCTACAATTTTTATAAACACATATTCTGATACCCATTAGTCAATTTTTTTTTTCACTTTCGTATACTGTGTTACAAAATTGCCATTTCCTCCTGAGAGGTAACTGGGCACATACATACCGTCTACAGCAATTAGCAAGGTAATTATTTAAGTAATAACATAAATAAAATTCCTTTTGGACTTAATACTTGCCTAAAAATGTTGAAAACACTTTGAATGCATGTGAAAGCACATAAGTAAATAAATGGTTTGTACTATCTGTGCATTAAATACCTACTACTTCAAGAGATGCATCCCCCACTCTTTGGTAATCACTTCTGAGACCTTTATTTTCTCCAAACACTTGCCAGAATAGGGATTTTCTGACTAAAATGGCACAAAGGGTTTGTCATGTTAATACTTAATCTGTCAGCATCCATTTATGGATTGAATTTTTCTTGAGAAATATATAGCACAATATAGATTCAGCAGTTCATTCTCTTCCAGTGCATCAAGATAGACTTGTAACTTACACTGGCTATTTCTTTAAGTACATTTTTTTTATTTGAAGATAAAAACTGCACTAAAATACTTCTGCCATAGCAATGCCTACCTTTGTAACTTAAGACACAGCTGCAAAAATCAGGGAGTCCTGTAAAAATGCAGCAACATGCTTAAATGTTACCTCAGAAAGGAAAAAGCAAGGGAATATGTATGGCTTTTTCTTTTTCTGTATAACCTGCAGACCTATTTTTCTTCCCTCCATTGTCATCTTGCACTGGCATTCCACTTCTTCAACTGGAATTTGAAGCCTGTCTCCTGCTAACTATTACATTATCAATATTTTTCACAGATCACAACCTAGAAACCCAATTTTTTTCTGATTTGAGTTTGCTGGGTTTTTGGTGTTTTTTTTTTTTTTTTTTTTAGTTTTTTGGTTTTGGGGGGGGTTTTTTGGGTTTTTTTGGTTTGTTTGTTTGGGGGTTTTTTTGGTTTGTTTTTGGTTTTGTTTTGGGGTTGTTTTGTTTTTTGTTTGTTGGTTTTGTTGGTTTTTTCCCCTGCAGGTATAAATCAGTGCAAATGCTAGAGTGACATGGTTTAAGTTGGAGAGTGCTATCAAGTAGACAGTGGAAGCCTTACTTAAAATTTGCTTTTCAGATTTTCTTATTCTTATAATGTCATTGTCCAGTTCACTGGGTCTACAGGAATTTAAAGCAGCCACCTTAACTTCTGAATCTTTAGTCTTTACTGAAGTCTAAATAATGTCACTTTAGAGATATGGTTAAACATGTATTTTTATATACATCCTTTGGAAAAGTCTTAGGATTTATGAAATATTGCTGAACACTCATTTTTCTCCATAGGCTAATCTGCCCAAAGTCTGAGCAGGTTATTCAAAATTTCAGTCACTTCTATCAGAATGGTAGCTCCTGCACCACTGATAGAAACATCTGGATTTTATTCCAGACGCATTCTACAATTCTGGCTGCTAAAACATTTTTTGTTGCCGGAAACTAGTCTACGAGGATTTAATTTTGTTCACCTGCAAAATTCCATTTGTATGACCTTTTCATTGAAATGCACATACAGCAGCCCTCAAACTGAGAGGAACTGACATTAAAATAAATCACAGAAAGAAGTGAGTACATCACTGCCACATTGACAGACACTTTGAGACCTGTTGAGAACTATTCTCTTTCAAAGCAAAAAATACTAAATGCAGACAAAATAAAAGCCAAATGGGAAGAGTTATACCCTCAGAATAAATTAAGAGCATATAAATACATGTTCTGAAGTAGTCTCCTACTCTCTTCCAGAAGAAACTCACATGGTAACTATGTCATGCTTGTACTTGCAGTGATTTAATACAGATGGTAAATTCAATACATTACCCCCACAAAGAGATTAAACTGGTGCCAAACAGGAAATATAAAGCACATCTCATATTTCACACATGCAGAACAGTATTTCTATGTGTATATATTTTTAGCTATAAAAATGTATATATTAGACATAATATGTATACTGGTCACCATACATTATTAGATAATTTTATATTATTATATTTATTATATAATACAACATTGTAATATATAATCCAAAACATAAAGTATAATGATCACAGAATAACATAATATTTGAGGTTAGAAAGGGGCAACTGCGGATCATCCAGTCCAAGCCCTGCATCAAAACAGGATCACTTAGAATAGGTTTACATAGGAACTTGTCCAAGTGCCTTTTGGATGTCTCCAGAGGGAGTCTCCATAACTTCCCTGGGCAGCCTCTTGCAGTGCTCTGCCACTCTTAACATAAAGAAGTTCTTCCTCATGTTGAGGTGGAACTTTCTGGCCATTGCTTCTTGTCTGGTCACTGGGCACCACTGAATGATCTGGCACCACTCTCTTCACACCTGCATATTTATGTGCATTGATGAGATCACCTCTCAGTCTTCCCTAGACCTAACAGGCCCAGCTCCCAGAGTCTTTGCTCCTAACAGATGCTCCAGACCCCTACACTTGCTTCCTTAGGCTTCTCTCGGCCCAACTCTCCAGCCTACCAAGGTCCCCCTGACTGGAGCACAGCCTTCAGGTGTATCAGCCACTCCCTCCAGTTTCCTATTGTCAGCAAACTTGCTCAAGGTGCAATCTATCCCTTCATCCAGGCACTGATAAACAGGCTGATGGACCCAGAACTGAGCCCTGGGGAACACCACTGAGCACAGGCCTCCAGCTGGATCCTACTGCACGGATCACGACCCCCTGAGCTCTGCCCTTCAGCCAGCTCTTGATCTGCCCCACTGTACATTCCTCTAACCCTATTTCCTGAGCTCACCTACGAGGATGTCATGGGAGACAGTGTTGTGCGCAGAAAATCGCGCTGTGAAAAGCCAGTGTCCACAGAGGAGTTCTGCAACTTTACTCGAATAAATGGAGACCTAGTGGCCTATAGGACTCTCTCTCCCTCCCTTTATTTGAATGAAGTTGCAGGACTCTTCTGTCTCCTTTGTGGACACTGGCTTTTCACAGCGTGTAAAAATGTGAAAAAAATGTTGTCCCATTTTTTGACACTTCTGCTGAAGTCTAGGTAGACAACATTTCTCTCTATATGAGTACGTATATGTACGTATATTAAACATATGTATATATGCCATCTCCAGGGGCACTCTGGGTGCACAGAAAGATCTGCCCTTGCAGTATGTTTTTAGTGTGTAAATAGTCCTCAGTCACGCTAACGGACGGGGGAAAAAAACCGGAGAGGACATTTTCTACTGAAATTCCCATCAGGATATGGGCATCGCAGTCCAGAGGAATGATGTCTCGGTACAGTGACGGGCAGTCGGGCAGCTGCCGGCCTCCGCAGGGGCTCGCTGCCGGCCTGCACTGCCGGTGCTGCTGCGGACACGCAGGCTGAGAGCAGCGCCTCGCACGCCACTGCCAAGGTACACCAGCCCCATCCACCGCCCCGGCTGCCACGGCCAGGCCGCCGCACCGCCTCGCCCCGCGCCCTTCCGGCGGCGCCGCGTCACTTCCGCCGGGCCGGGCAGGACGAGATGGCGGCGCTGGGCGAGCCGGTGCGGCTGGAGCGAGGTGAGCGCGGCCGCGGCCCAGACGGGCGCTCCTGCTGCTCTCTGCTATGGGCGGGCAGGCAGGCAGCGGCGGTGGAGCCCCTGGCCCGGCCCCCGTCACGCAGCCGCAGCCTGTCCTGAGCCCCTGGCCGGCCACCCGCGTTGCTCGGCCCGAGGCCGCGGGGCAGGGGCGGCTGTGGG
>VXBI01012025.1:161542-178592 GCA_013397375.1 Toxostoma redivivum
CGGCCCGAGACCGCGGGGCAGGGGCGGCTGTGGCTGTGGCGGCGGTAGCCGTGCTGCCCTTCCCGTGCCGCCCCTCCCGTCTTGCCGCAGGAGCCGAGCCACTCCTCGCCGCCGGGCGCAGCCGCAGCTGATTGGAACAGCTGATTTGAATTGAACCGGCTTCCGTCGCTTCTGGCTCTTTCAAGGGTGTCGATGGGACTGAACTCTTCGGCTTTGCTTTATTCAGCCCCCCGAGGTTTTTCTCGCGTTTCAGTTTCCGGCTGAGTTTCCGTGGGTGCACTTGCCTGAGGCCTTTTGTAGCTGTGTCTGCTCTGCCTTCACTGCTGTTAAACGCTTCAGACAGCTCTTACTCAGCCTGTAGTCTCTTGGTTTCTGTTTCTCTCATGGGAAAACTTCATCTTGAACACAGCAGAATTCTTAGAATTCTAATTTGAGTTTGTTAGCCGTGTGTTAAGAATAATAATTTACTTCCTTTATAGAAGACAGCTGACACAGCTGATGCAGGGGTCCCTCTACACTTGATGATGATTGTCTTCTATTACCCTCTCATGTTTATGTTTTCACCCCATTTTTTCAGTATGTAGTCTTAATTCGTATTGTTAATACATGCAGTGTATAGCTGAAATTAAGAGCAAAACAGATAAAATATAGAACCTAGTTGGGTGTTTTTATATAGTATGTTTGTGACACGTATCCACAGTTTTTAAGAAACAATTATAAATTTCCTTCAATGTGATTGTCTGGTACTGTGTAAGTCCACAGATGCTTATATAACTATATATAAGATTGGTTTGTTGGTACGTATTTAGGACGGTAGGGATTGGAAAATGAAACTTGCATGGGAAATGATTACTCATAAATAGAAATCGCGTTTGAAAAGGAAAACAAGTAGGCGAAGTATAGGTGATTGAATGATCTGGCTTTTCTCACTACCATGCCTACTAGGACCACCACTTTTGCTCACAGTGCTAGATGTATTTTTGTAGGTGTATAACAAACTCTACCTACCCTATTTTTCTGATACTATTGCCTTACCTACTGAAGAACTCAGTGTTTCTTTTTTTGCTAGTTCTGCTTCCCATTGCACAAGGGAACACTTGTATTGTGTGAGTTGGCTTGTAAATAGTGAGTTATGTAAGGTCTTTGCTTCACACTCCACAGCTCATCTACTCCCTGCTCCAAAGCTAATTAGGGCAGCTGCTTCAGTAGTGGATTAGTTGCGCTTGGAAGGTCTGCAGACTTAAGACTCAGGTCCTATCTTTCACCTCATTACCCTGCCACTATCCTCTATGCCACTATGTCCATGAAAACAAACAAATCTGCAGAGTTACTTAGGGATCAATGAAACAAAAGAGCTATTTGGTCTTCAGGCATATTGTTCTTTTTAAGAAAAGAAGAAAAAGAGAGTACCTTATAATGGATCTACAAAAGCAAGAGTCTTATTTACAGAAATAAGTACCTGTTAATTGTGTGGGGTTGACTGCACATAACCTGATGATGAATCATAATTTAGCTAGAACGTGAATGTTGGCATATAGCATAAGAAAAGAGAGAATAGTGTAGAAAATGAGCTGATTTTAAATCGTTACCTTATGCTTACCATCAGGACAACTGGAAATTCTTGTGTCTTTTCTCCTCCAAGCTGCGTTGCAAACACCACCACCCAAATTCACTAGAGGGCACAAATGAAACAACAGCTAACCTTTCAGTTATTCTTACAGTTTAGTGGTGACATGTGCTAACTCTACATACAGGTTAGGAATCTGGAATACTTGAACATAAGCAGTGGAGGTGGTTCATCAGGTGTATCTATGAGGATGCTGTGGTTTTTTTCTCTTTCTATGTTTTGGTCACACATACTTCGACTGGTAGCACCTTGCTGGCCTTTTCCCCCCACATTCTTTTAGATTAAATGTTTATTTTTTTCAGGATTTCAATCTAGTATCCATGATCACAAAAAATGATTTGTGAAGAACAGCCAATTTGGTATAAAAAGGAAGAAAAGGTGAAAAGAAAAGCAGTTTTTCCACTATGTATGGATTCATATTTACAGTTAGTTTTATGGGTTGAGTTTTTTTAATTATCCACCTCTGGAGTTACATCTACATCAATCCTTGTTGAAATCCCTCACTGGAACACTTCTGTACTATTCATTTTAGTCTCTGGTGCTGAACAGTTGGCTAAGCTATAGTGTTTATGTTGTGAGGAAGACAGCTTTCAGCTGATCATATTCCAGCTAGTAATCCAGGAGGAAACAAATTACATCAACACAGTAGTCAAAAAGCTTTTCTTGAAAAATAAAAGAAGGTTGTTTTGCCCCTTATTACCAGCAAAACTCTTTTTCCTAAAGCAATATTGCTGGGATAAGATTGACTATTCAGCTTTTGACTTACAGTGCACAATGCAGTTCAGTAGAAGAAAGTTATGTTCAGTTGTACTTCCACACTGGTATAATAGGGTCCTCTCAATAACATACAATGAAACAACTGCTGGGAACAGAGTGACCTGCTGATGAGATCTATTGTCTCTATCTACCTGAGTAAGAAGTGTGGTGTGATAAAAGATCCGTTGAGTACTGAGGATCTAACTTTCACGCTGTGTCTGACTGCACTGCTCTGGGTTTTTACTTTATAGCAATAGTTTGGTCCTTTGATCTGAAAACACTTCTTTTATTAAAGTGTGTCCTCTGCTTTAGTTTCATCTAAAATGAATCCAGTTCAGTGTATCCTAATCACTTTTTGAAAAGCTGATTCTGTGTTCTTAGTCTGTAGTTAATGAAAGACACAGCTGGTTCTCAAACAAACCAGTTTTACCTTAGGGTGAAAAGTATTGTGCCATTAAATGTTTTTGTCTGTTAGGAGAGACAGGTAGGAAGCATATCTAATTTAACGACAAAACATGAAGGCAAAAAAAGAGAAATTATCACATGGAATTCTGGTCTTAATTTCTACAGCTAATTCTTTTATCAGTACATTGCTGGCAGCATTTAAAATTTCTTGCAGTATCCTAATCAAACTGATAACAAGTTTGTGCACCTTACATCTTAACATTGTTCATAGACCATAGGCTCAAGAATGGCTATGTGGAACTGTAGTCTTTATGTGCATGTAATAATAACTTGTCTGAAAACATCTGCAAGTATTTAAACGAGAGCAGTGTATTTCTATATTTGCTGGACATTTCTCATTAGTACGTGGCGTGTTGTTAGATTAGAAGTGCTGCGATTGCCATTTGACCACAGTGCTTCAAGCTGATCAGTGGGCTACTTCATGAATTAAGTACACGTGAGTCAGTACTGCTGTTGCTGAACACAAGGGTTACTAAGAACGTTGGTGGTTTTGCATCATCTAGAATGTCTAATTTCACCAACTATTTTGAATTTTAAATAAAATATAAAATATGTGTTAGGAAATAAGTTTTTAATGTGGTTGGTTTTTTTAATTTTGCAATTATACAAATAGCAAATATGTGTATCTGTGTAAAATGTGTTCTCTGTAGAACATGGGATAATTTGTAGATAATTTAAGATTTGATATTGCTTTGCTTTAGATAACTGATGTTTGTAAAGCTTGGAAATGTTTGCCAGAAAACACCAAGTTCTCTTGGCACATGGAAACATTAACTATCATCCGAAATAATTTGAGTCTTATGGCTGTAGTACTTGACTGTTTGTCCATGAAGGATTTGTTTCCTGTCTGTGGATGACCAGTCTGTGTGGTTAAGGTATACCTTGTTTAATCAACTGCATGACCTGGTCTCTCTCTCTAGTAGTTTGTAAGATGTGTCTTATAATTCATGTGAGTGGACAGTACATTGCCGTGGGCTATGTCTTGCTGGTGCTTCACCCTAATTTCAGAACATGCACCCTACTATCTTTTCATCCTGTTATGTAAGTTTTCTCTTTTTACAGTCATATTTTAGGAGTTCATGGCTACTGCACGTCCTCTGTGCTAATGTGATACCATTGAGTAGATCTGCATTCACATGAAAAATGAATACCTTGAGGTTAATTACAGAAAAAAGGAAGTAATGCATTTGGGACTTAGCTGTATCCTAGACTTCATCCTGTTCTAAAATGATCTGTGCATTATTTTATATAGTAGATTAATCACTGCTTTTTTGTCTTTGTGGTAATGAAAGTAATCCTTTCTATCTGCTTTTCTAAGAGACTGTTCTAATTCTGTTCAAGAACTTCTATGTTTCAGAATAATCACTTATGTAACATTTTGGAATTACAAGTGAGGGATGTGAATATTCTACTCTTCTGGCACTGTCAAGAAAATTTCGCATTGCATTTGATGCCTACCTTGAGTCATATTGGTCTGGAATCAAATCCTTCATGGAGTTCAGTTTCACAAAGCAGCCTTTATGAGAAAATGGACAATGTGAACTCTTAGGAACAAACTACAAGGAAATGAAAGAGGTTTGGGTTCAGGATTCTAGACTACGGAGATACTGTCTCTCAGCTGAGACTATCAAAAGGAGTTCTGTTGGTTCTATAAGCACTTGAGCAGGGAAAAGAAACAGGCCAGATAGTTCTCAGCCTTCTTCTATGGGAAGTATTGAGTTTACCTTATTGAGCTAATTTTTGAATATTAAAGGACTGTTAGACAGGATATTTGATAATATTATAGCTGATGTTAACAAAATGCCACCTGTAGAGTATTATGAAGTATACACTACCAGTAATACACATTTAATACACATAATAATACATTTTAATACACATACTGATATTTCAGTCCTTTGAGGAAAAATTGGATTGTCTTTGCAATATGCGTATGTCAGTGATAGCTCCAGATATGTTACAAGGTTGCTTCTATGGTTGATATATAACAGGCTGAAAGTACGGTGTTTTATTGTAGCATTTTGTAAATACGTAGTTTTATGGGTAATGAAACTTAAAGCATAGTTTTAAAGTGTATGCAAGTGCACACACACAGACTGCTCCATTAACCTAATTAAAAAAAAAAAGAAAGAAACAACAACAAAAAACCCAAAGACACCTTGAGATTCCTCAGGCGTTCCTCATTACAAGTGCTTTATTTTTTTCATAGACATCTGCAGAGCAATTGAATTGCTGGAGAAATTACAGAGAAGTGGAGAAGTGCCACCACAAAAGCTACAGGCATTGCAAAGGGTCCTTCAAAGTGAATTCTGTAATGCTGTAAGAGAGGTAAGTTAATTTGATGTACGCAATGACCTTCAGTTTCAGTTACAGACCAGTATGATTTGCTTTTTTCTTTTTGTGCTTGGTGCAGTAAGCTGATTTTGAACTTCATAAAGCTGTATTTAATTTACAGAGCTTAATAGAAAAAGCCTTATTTTTAAGTAATTTCAAAATAAAATAATTTGGGACACCATAGTATAAAATAATGGCTTAGTAGCAAATCACTTCTTAAAGATTATTTTGAGAGTCTGTCCTTATTGGCAGCTAGCAGGATGTTATCCAGTTGGTGTGTAAGATCAGACAAAGTACCAATTGCCTATGTTATTTTTAAGCCAAATCCATGCCATCTTTAGGTGGAGTCTTTTGTCACCTCATCTTCATTCCAGGTATTCTTTTGGAGACTTTAAGGTGATTGGATGTGCCTTGCTATTGCTATTGCTTATGTTAATACTGATGATAACAGCTGGAATGATTTTTAAGAATCTGTTTGTAGACACAGGTGTCATCTTGGTGTTCTCATCCTTTTGAGGACACTGTACTTAATGCTTAGCAAGTACAAATGGTTGGCAGGGAGATGAGAAGATGTGGGTTAGCCTTCAGTGGAAGCACCTCCTTAGCATTAGTGTTCTTATTGTCTCTGTGTTTTCAATCCTATTTTTTTTCTTAAGATACTCAACTAATTGCTAAAGTTGAAGGAAAATTTGGGAGTTTGTGGGGAGGGATGGTTCTCAGCAAAGCCTCGAAGAATTGCCCTTAAGTATTTTTGCATGCATCCATATTGAAGAGTTCCAGCTTGAATCAAGCAAGAGAAAATAGTCGTCATGCCTAGGGTCAAGTGTGGACGCCTAGCCATAAGCATTTCCAAAGTCCTGGTGGAATCTGAATACTGTGGAAGGAGGGAAGACTTAGGTTAACACTGAGCAATAAAGATGCTGAGAGACTTGTTTCTTCCTAGAATGTTTGGTTGCCTGTCCTTGTTGTGAATCAGGGAGCAACATGAGTGGTGTGTACTTTTAATTCACACAGTTTTGAGTTGCACGTGATATTTTGTTACATTACCTAAGCAGAAAAATACCTGTTTTACTCATACTGAAACTATTTTGTCTCTAAAGGTGTATGAACATGTATATGAAACTGTGGATATCAGCAGTAGCCCAGAAGTTAGAGCCAATGCAACAGCAAAGGTAAAAGCCAAACTAAAACTTGCAAAAAATACAGTAGTTCATTACTTCAGAACCAGAAGATAATATAAAATTCAAAAGGATATTGCCTAGATGTCTGATAAAATGGATAAGCTTGACAGT
The DNA here is from genome assembly GCA_013397375.1 of Toxostoma redivivum. Lineage (NCBI taxonomy): Eukaryota > Metazoa > Chordata > Aves > Passeriformes > Mimidae > Toxostoma > Toxostoma redivivum. Next base: position 168,017 of record VXBI01012025.1, read on the forward strand.
TTATTAAAAGGTATAACAAGACTTGTTTTTAAATTTCTTTCATTTCAATTTTATTCTTGGAGTTCTGAATTTTTCGTAATAGTGTTGGTATGTAGGGAATTAACTGTCTCATTTGTCTTAACATTTGAGTACTTTGAGATAAAATACATTTTCAGTCTGCTCACTGTGTCTAGCTAAAGGAACTGTATTTAATTTCTTATAAATGAGAAAAATCTTGTTTCTCACAGGCCACAGTAGCTGCATTTGCTGCTAGCGAAGGTCATTCTCATCCCAGAGTGGTTGAACTACCCAAAACTGAAGAAGGTCTTGGCTTCAACATTATGGGAGGCAAAGAACAAAATTCTCCAATTTATATCTCTCGAATTATCCCTGGAGGTATAGCTGACAGACATGGAGGCCTGAAACGTGGAGACCAGCTGCTTTCTGTAAACGGCGTGGTAGGAACTGGTTTTCTTTTCTCTCTGTAGCAGTAACTGCTTGTTTCCACTTGAGGGAGCACAGAGAACACACATGGCACAAGCTCATCTTGTCTTCTAATCTTGGCAAAATACTTTCTTTTTGTCCTCACAAAACAAATTTGCTTAGGTTTCTGTAGAGTTGTATGCATTGAGAGTTTTAGGATTATGCTTTGGTTATCTGTCTCAAAAAAGAACTGTACTATCTATATCAGTATTTCAGATTCTGAGGGATTATATAAATGTAATCAAAGAATTTTTTAAAATACAAACTGCCTTCCTTTTTCATCGAGGTTTCATGATGCAGATTTTTACTAATAAAGTTTTCTGCACCTTCTCAGGTAGGTAGTAAATTATGTCATGTTGCTTTTGGCTGACCAGATTCTCGTTTTTCCCAGTAAAAATGCTACTGCATGATGAAAGCTGTAATGAGATGGAACTACAAGGTGGTGTTACCTTGTATGGTACTTTTTCCTTCCACTTAACTATACTGAGCTTCAGAAGCAGGCTTTTTGCTGTATTTTAAGAAATATACGTCTAAAGTGCTGATGTGGATTTTTTTTTAGTAAGTATCCTGTTCTGAAGAATTAACAATACAAAAAGTAAAACAAAGGGAGGCTGGAAAGAAAAAGTTATGGGCAGGCTTTGACTTGAGACAGCTTTCTGTCAAATGCATGTAAATATTTCCCAATACTTGCTTTTATTTACAGGGAGAGACTCTATGCAGGCTTAAAATTAATATTTTCATCATTACATTTGTAAAGCAAATTTTATTTTAAGACTTAGGGTCAAACTGGATTCTGGGGCTTTTTGACTCTTGAAAGGAATAGTGACTGGGTACAGATACTGGGTATCTACTCTAGGAACTCCTGGCTAGCACAAATCTCTGACATACATGGGTCTTGACTATTACCTGGGAGTCCAGCTGTCCTTTCCAAGAGACATAAGAGAAATCATAGCTGTAGTGATGCAACTGTCCTTGCCTTAGCCTTTTATTGTTAGGAAACATTGAGAGACTGGTGCAAAACTGTCTTCAAATGAGTCCTTACTCACCCACAGACTCTCTTTAAAGACAAGTGACCCACCACTCCACCCAAAATTGAACCTGATCATCAGGCAGTTGGTACAGCTAACAATGACTCTGTGCATGCACATGTATAAATATATATAGCCATTGTCAGAATATAGCGAGTGCATAAACTGCTGTTAAGAATGCTAACGTAGTCTCAGAAAAATCATTGTCATCTGGTATTTACAGATGGAATCCTGTCATCATAATACATGACAGACATTTTCTTGTAATTTATACTTCAGTAATAATAATAAAGAATTCCACTGACAAGACTGCAGCGAATATGACTGAAAAACAAGTTGTTTTTTTTTCAGGTTGGAGATCTTGAGTGTACTCCAGAATTTTAGGTGTTTTGATAGAATTAATCAGAACTCTACAAACCTTTTATTACCAGTTATGAACTGAACAGCCTACACATCTACTTAAATAACAAAAATGAAAACATTCAAATGTATGTGTTGTCTAAGTCTGATAGAAGAGAAATAACTTGGGGTTTTTTAACTGTTGTTTTTCTTTCTGTAAGTAACTTTATAGTTACGGGGAAACCCTCCAATCAACAGGTACATCACCTGCCTTCTAGCTTCTAATAGCACCAGTGGGAGGTAGGCTTGGAGTAGTCCCGTCATTGTGTTTAATTGGGAGAAATACGTTTTGCTGATAAAATATATGCTGACCAGGAATGTATAATTGGATGCAGTTTTTGAGAACCGTTGCTTAAAAACTGTAATTAGATTAATCTAATATAATTCTAAGAAATTCTGAGCGTTTTTTTTGTAAAGCATTTTTATTCTGGGCTTCCTGAGCTGGGTTAGGATATGATAATCAGTTTAGAGGAAATGGACTTGAATGTCTTGGGTTTACTGAATGACACGTGGAGCACTAAGATAAGCAACACATTACACGTTAGTTGCTGCATTGCAAGCATCCAGTATGCACTGTTTTGCCTTGTTGTGATGCAAGCTAACATCAAGAAGGCAGCTATCTTGCAGTTGTCTCTGGCGATTTATTAAGCAAATTGAGGGTAATTGCTAAATTTAAAATGGATGCAGAAGAAGAAAAATAATTATAAATTTTAAGTAAGTATTCTCCTGAAGCTTTTGATTTTTAAGTGTAATTTCAAAATTGACTAAGGTTATCATTGCAGAATTTAATTGTTCAGCATAAATCTAAACAAGATTTTTGTACTATTCTTTTACTAATACTAATTAGCATTTTTATCGTCACCTCTCTTGGTTTGTTGAAACTTAAGTCCTGAAATTGCATCTTGAATATGCAGTCTTGAAAATAGATTACATATAAATAAATACATAAATATAATTGTTTATATAGAATTGTACAAAAAAATGAAAAAATCTGTTTTCAATTTGTCTTTACTAATACTAAATGGTTTATACTTCACAGAGCGTTGAAGGTGAGCACCATGAAAAAGCAGTAGAACTGCTGAAGGCAGCTCAAGGAAAGGTTAAATTAGTTGTGCGATACACACCAAAAGTCCTTGAAGAGATGGAGTCAAGATTTGAAAAAATGAGATCGGCAAAACGAAGGCAGCAAAATTAACACTGTGTGCAATAACTTAAAGCAAAAATATATATTCCTTTTACATTTTATAGTTTCTTTGTGACTCAGTTGATCCAATGCCTGTCATAAGACCCTGTCCTTTTCATAGAATCATGGAACAATTGAGGTTGGAGAGACTAGATCTAGTCCATTCCCCATTACCCAGCTCAGAGGAGGGCCAGCTAGAGTAGGTTTCTCAGGAGTGTGACAAGCTGGCTTATTAGACATCTCTAAGGATGAAGACTGCAGAAGATCTCTGGACAGTTTCTTCTAGTGTTTTTCTCTCCCTTACACTATGAAGATCCATTTCTATGTTTAAGTAGCGCTTTTGGTATTTCTACTTGCGCCCACTTCCTCTTGTCCAGTCATTAGATCTACTGTGAAGAGTTAGGCTCTTCCTTTACTCCTCCCTTTCAGGCATTTACACAGGTTGGAAAGATCACCTGAGCCTTCACTTCTCCAGGTGAGAGTGACAATCCCAGTTCTTCCAACTTCTTGTCTGTAAGATACTCCAATCACTTAATCACCTTTGTGGCCCTTAACTGGATTCCCTCTTGTATGCCCATTTCTGTATTGGACTGGGGCCAAAACTGGACCCAGCACTTGAGTTGCATCTCACGAGGACTGAGCAGAGTGGAAGAATACCCGCCCTCAGCTTGCTGGCAGTGCTCTTTTCAGTGTAGACCAGGAGACTGTTGGGCTTCTTTGCTGCAAGGACGTGGTGGCTCATGGCTTGCTACTGTTCTCTGCAAGGCTGCTTTGCAGATGTTCAGTCCCCCAGTTTGTACTGGAGGATGAGGTTATTCCCCCCAGTGTAAGACTTTGCACTTTTCTTTGCTGAACTTTATAAGACTCTTGTTTGCCCATTTCTCCAGCCTGCTGAGGTCCCTTTGAATGGTTTGCTGAGAGTGTGATCTGTCCCATCCCCGGGGTTGTTAGTAAAATCATGCCAGAGTGTGGACCCCAGTGCAGGCCCTAGGGTGCAGTGGTAGTATGCAGCTGGCATAAAGCAAGACATTTTGCCACTTATCACAACAGACCTCAACAGTTCAGCCAATTTCAGAATATCTTCAGTCTCCTTGTGTTTCACAGTTTAGGAGGAATGTGTAGGTTTAGAATGGCCTAAAATGCCCTGGAAAAGCATGTATGGTGATATTTCTATTGATTTTTTAAATAAGTCTTGTGTGAGACTTTTAAGCAAGAAAGTGAATTTATAGATTTTTCAAAGGCATTTAATAAGACATAGTTGTACAATCAGCATCCTTTTTTTCCTGTTTTCTTTTGACATTACTTAGCATAGAATCTGCCAGGAGTTTTGCTAACTGATTTTTGAAAAAAAGAGAAAATTCTTGCATAGCAGTATTTTGGCACTTTTCTTAAGAATATGTTGTATGTCAACTACAAAATGTAATCACAATCTACTGTGTAGCTGATAACAATACTAGATTTTGTAATGTTTTTGGTAAGTACATTGTTTTTACACTTCTGCTAAATTAGAATTCGCTACTCTGGAAATTGTATTACCTCTCCTGTAAATAATTTACAGTTGGTGTTCTTGTGTAATTATGTTGTAATAGCCAACATTTACAAGTTTGCAACAATCATTTCTGTAATTTACATTATTTTGTACTAATTTTAAAGCAGTTACGGGGAAAAATATGATTGCTGTATGCAGTTCTGGATTGACTCTAGATGTATTTTTATATTGAGAAACAGAAGATATATAAATGCAGTGCAAAAGAATTCCAGATGTTTCCCTGACTTTCTGCTGTGTAAAAGAATTATTCATCTTAATTGCCATACCATTCTTGCTTTCTAGTATCTTTTATTGTAGTCTTATTTGCATATTGAATGTGTTAGTTCTGGAATTGTTAGTACCTAAATTACTGATTGTTATTGTTATAAGACTAAAGTGTTCTGAGTCTTATATGCCAGGTTACTGTGACATGTGAACTTGTCTGGCTTTATTACTGACTGCTTTTGACTTGGGGGATTCTTGTTTGTACTACAGAAGTACTACATCATGATAGCTGAATAAGGACATCTCCATCTGTAAACAATTACTGTCTTATCCCATGTATTCTTGGTGGTGGCATGGGTTTTGTGTACCATTTTGAAAATTTCTGGACAGAGATCCACTTTTTGGAATCTACCGGGTTTGATGCTGTACTTACATAGCTTAGGGTTTGAGCTTGGTTTGGGTTTTTTTAAGCTTCACCATTTGAAGAACTAACTTCATTGTCTGCTGGGTATCGGTTCACTTGTATGGCAGCTATGAGTACATCCTAATTGACTGTTAGTAATTTGATTTTTAGAGGCTTAAACTGAAAAGTACAGTTCTTGCTATGTGGCTAGTCCCTAGTCTTATTTCACATGAACCAGTATGTAAAAGAAAGGAAAAGTTTAGTAATCTAAAAATGACAGCTTGAAGCTTGTGCTTTCTCAGTTGATCTATTTGGGGAAAAAAAGTGGTTGCTATGGGCAAGTGACAAATGTGATTGCTTTCTGCATGTTTGTAAGCATGGTAAGCCTGCAAAGAGAAGTTAGGGAGATACTGGTAATTTGAAAATGCAGTATAAATATTTATCAGTTAGATGACATTGAGCACTGAATTGCGTGGTTGATTTTATGTCATAGGCTTCTTTCAAAAGGCCTCATGTTACTGATACAACCATGTTATTGAATTGTATATTTTTATGGAAAAACTAATGTTCAAAGTATTGAGACCAAAATCACTAGTTAGACCAATTGTGGATGTGTTTTAATTTAATTGTTAATTAGTAGAGATACGTTATAGAGCCATATATATATATATATATATATATTACAGAAAAGTATGGATACAAGATAGGAATGTTCATTTTACAAACTGTATCCTTTGTATTACTGAACAAGAAGTGTGTTTTGTTACTCTAATGAAATATCTACTGCAGCTAGAGCTGCTAAATGCAGTAGCATTTTCATTCTGAATTGTAGCATTTGGTTATGGTTTGTCAACTACTACAAAAAGTGGAGAGGTGTATCTGGGTATATAAGTAGTACATGTAGAATTTGATAAAATGTTTTTAAATAGCAGTAACAACAAAAACAATAACAGTCAACTAATTAATTATCATCTTTGATATTATGAGAACCCTTTAATAATAAGGAAAGGGTCAAATAAATACTCCAAGACATGATCTCTGTTACTACTGAGCAGTGCCTGTACTGTGTTAATATGCAGTCCCTACACACTATTCATACTTGAGTATACAAACAGATTAACAAGAGGTATCATTTCTGCAATAACTTCTGCATCTAATGCTACTGTGAAGGATCTTTGAGTTTTATCAACAGAAAAATAAAAATTCAGTTTCACACAAGTGTTTGTGTGTTCTTCTTCCGACTTTCCATTTTGAGTACAGGCTACAGACTGCTTTAATTGGCTGTTTATAGTCTCTAGGGCATAAGGTAAACACCTGCATGTGCGTGGGCATCTGAAGAGAGAAACTTCAAATCTGTGATTAGTTCATCTGGTTGCTTTTGAATCTCCCCTTTTCTACCCAGTGTTTTGTGATTTGCTGGAGAAAAAGAGTGCTATAAAGTACCTATAATAGTTTGAACTTTTTGTATTTTTGAGAAGTCAGCTGCATGAACTCAAAGATGCATATTATTCTGAGTCAGATATTATCTTTTAGTTGTTTGAATCAAGTTTGAGTCAGATATTTTAAATGTTTGAATCAAGTATCTCAAGTAATGAGATACAAGTTGTCCTTTGAAGGACTTGCAGAAATTCGGTGAGGTAGTCAGCAGAATGTTTCTGGAGTTATGAACTGAGATTAACAAAGGAGAAAATGGTTCAGTTTTGAATGTAAAATAAGTTGGGTTTCTGTTGTTCTTTGTTTTTTTTTTAAATTTAAGTAGGCTGGACTGTGAATTGAAAATACATGGCGAAATATGTGAAATTTTGATGTAGATGATTGTCTTGGTTTGAAAGACAGTTGTTTGTTAAGAAAGGCAGAAGCCTCTCTTGAAATGGACAATGTAAACCCCCTCCCTCCAAATTACTATAATTTTGAAATTAAGGAGCTCTCAGGCAAAGATATGGGAATAGGAATAGCAATTCTTTACTAGGAAAAAATAAAATAAAAATACAGTAATAAAAAGGAGAAAAAAAAAAAAAACAAAAAGAAAAAAACCCAAACAAAACCCCCAAACACTGCCAGAGTCAGAATAACCTGACCCCCCCGTCAGTCGGTCAGGGTGTTGGTAGCAGTCCCATTCAATGGTGGCTGCATCCTCTTGAATGATAGATGTGATTCTCTTGAAGCAGTGCTCCTGCAGAAGGTGCAGTTTTCCTCCAAGGGCCCAGTGATATGGAAGGGTCTGGTTGTCCTCTGGAATCCAGTGGAAAAAGGCTGCCCTGATGTTCCAAATCTCAGTTTTTATCTAGGTAGGAAATGCTTGGCTCCTCCTCCTCCTGGCTGGAGCATCTCCCAATGGGATGATGTAATTTTGTCAGTCATGCAGTGGGACCCAATGGCTCATTAACAGGAGATATCTCCTGGAGGAAGGATGGGTCATGGAAAAGATAAAGAACACTGCCCCACCTTGTTTCAACAGATGGTGATAGAGTACATACTTTTGGTCACATCTTGCATTACAACCCAAGATGATATATAACACTTGAACTGGAGCTAACACATTTTCAGTTTTATTTTAAAATCAAATAGTATCCATGACCTGTTTTACGACATTGAAGTAAGTCAAAAAGCAAAGTTGGAATTTAATTGATACAAGGAAAGGGTGAGGCCATGGTTGGTAGGTAAACAGGAATTACAGGGAAATCGTGGATATGGTGCAGTTTGAGTTTCTGTGATTCTTTGTCTTCTAAAACCCTGATGAGAAGCTGGTTTCAGGGCAAAGTCTGGGTTGCAGTGTTCACTTTTACAAAGGAATTGTCCCTAGTTGGGAGAGTTTAAGATGACATACTCAACAAAAGCTATCTGAGATTCAGAAGTGGCCCTCAGGATAAAATTGATTGCTAGTTCTAAGCGTTTAAAAAAATAATAAAACTGCCCTTAAAAATTAAGTTAGAAATAATTTGAAGTTGTGATGTGTTACTGTTTCCTGTTTCTTTACAGACACATCAGGTTTTGAGTGACAAAATTGTGAAAAGTAAAACAAGCTCTGTATCCCTCACCTTTGTTGGCTTTAGTTTTGTGATTGTTTGGGATTTTTGGGGAGAGGGGTGAGTAAATTGGCATTTTATTGGTAACCAAAGGTTTAAAATAAATGTGCACAGACACGTGCTAATAATTTCTTCTCCACTCGTCAAAAAAAAATCTGAAAAAACCTTGTCACACATTGCAAGACTTAAGAAACTGCATCTGTTAATTCCAAACTGAGCAATCCTCAGATCTCTGTGTGGCTTTTGTATCTGTTTAATTGTATCATTTCATATATTGATAAATCTTATCTAAAGAAGGCTTCTGTTAATATAAAAGCTGGAGTAAGATGGATGGATACCTTCCAATATTCTGGATGTCTGTTCAGTCTTTTAAATCCTTACATGGAAATGGTGCTCTATGGAAAAATAGTGATACTGAAGCAGTTGTTTTCTCCACCTAGAGTAACCTTCCATGCCGTGTTCTCCTCCCCCCATGCACAATTTTTTTTAAATAGAATATTTTTATTTTCCTGTTTGGTTGATCTCATGTGATAGAATAGAATCCAAACATGGCTCTAAGTGTTACTCGGGGCTTTGTGTGAAGTTACTGAACTTTTTTTCCATCATAACCTGTTTTAGGCACTCAGATACACATTCTTTCATGTTTCTTTCTGATTTCTCCCTGGCTTTCTAGAAGATAGATCTGCTGAGGGGGAAAAATTAAAACAACTAAGCACTTCCCTCCCAACCCCACCAAAAAGTTATCTTCCTGAACAATGCAAGACTGAGTCATATAATTCTAAAAGTAAGTAAAACTACCTGTACCTGGTTCTTAAATAATTGCAGCTCTGCTTCTCTACCTGAGCAGTACAGTTGCATTGTCTGAATAAAATCTCATCAGTGCTGGAGACTAGATGGCTAACAGCAGGGAAATAAGTCATCAGGCCTTCAATCTACTTCAAGTAGCTGTAAGCAAAAGGTAAAAGTTAAGAATTTATTACATTCCTGGCATTGCAGTAGCGTATAGAAGTCCTGGGTTTGAATTTGAGTTTGAAAATGCCCACTGTTTACTGAGCATGTATTACCTTCCATTTTTGTAAATGACAGTGAAATACAATGGCCTGCTTTGCCTTCCCCTGACATTACAAAAATATGGAAAACAAGGGTTGGAGCAGCCAAGCAGTGTCAGAAAGAGTAATTTAAATACACATATAACGGACGTTGAGAGCCATCTGAGGCTCAGGCATTTTTAGACTTTTCCTTATTGCAGAATGCTAAGTTGATTGTTGTGGACCTGCACTGTGCAACTTAGGCACTGGGCATCACACATAATTGGACATACTGATGCTTTAAGTTTTAGCTTTTATATTTTTCAGATTCTGTACTGCATTGGTATGTGAGTCTGAACTTCATATAAAGTGTTAGCAAGTTCTCTTCACAGTTTAGTTAGCCAAAACAATCCTTTGCCAGCTTGAGAACCAAGGACACAGTTGCAGCTTCAGGCCCAAAAGTATAAAACCAGCAAATTGGAGAGAAATCTAGGAGGATGGGACTTCATAACCTGAAGCTTTAATCAGACAATTAACCCAAATATGTAAATGGACCAAAACTTATAAAAGTGTGAAAACTCATGACCATTCATCCATCTTGGGTGGAGCCATAGCCAGGTGTATCCTTTGAAGGCCTTTTAATAAATACTTACTTTATTCCTTTAACACTGCCTAGCCTCTGTTCCAGGTAGTCTCTTTAGGCATCAATACAATGAAACTAAAGCGAATAATAATTTTGGTGAGTATTTTGAGGATTTTTCTGCAAAATCCTTATAGAGGGTTTTTAGAGCAGTCCACAATCTCCTCTAATCCTCTAAGAACTGGAATCCTGTTCCATTTTGCAAAAATAGAATAAATAATTTGCCTTCAGTAGGCCTCAATCTGTGGCTAAGAAATTGTAATTTTTATAGCTGGCATCATAAAGATAAATGTTTCTGAGAAGTGGAAAAAAAATACAGCAGAAGAAAATTAAATATGTGTTTTTGCAGTTTTTTGTGTGATTTCATTTGAGGTAATTTTTTTCATTTTTCCTTCAAGAAGTACAGAAGCAAGCTGTCCCTCAACATGAGCAAACAGCTTAAGATGCAAAAATCTTGGTATATTTATTAAAATTCGTCTTTTTTTTGGCAGGCTCCTGACTGTAACCTTACTGAAGCTGAGAGCCTACAGTAGCCATGGGTTTTTTCAGTCATTTCTATGATAAATGTGGAGTACCTAAGAAGTTGTATTTGTCTTGCTGCTTCACAAAAGTATTACAGAATCAAATAGGCTGGAAAAGACTTCTGAGGTTGAG
>VXBI01012026.1:0-16420 GCA_013397375.1 Toxostoma redivivum
TATTTGAAAGTGTGAGAAGGAAACATATTATCCCACTTGGGTTCTTACTCAGGCAAAATGTGTCCAAGGCTGTTCATTAAAACACAGGAGCTTGTTAGACATCACGAATTCCTGGGAGCAGACTGTGATTTTACTGGTAAGTTAAGAGAGGCTCAATCTGGGTGCTATTCCTAAGGAGTATTTCTCAGATCTCATCAGGAGAGGGATTTGATGCACTATTGCCAAATAACCTTTTACACGCCAGTTTTTGCCTAAGTTGCACCGTGAATTAATGCAATATGGGATTCAGCTGAAGAAGAGATGGGCTGTGAAATACTTGTCCAAGTATCTTCTTACCTAGATGCCTTTAGGTTTAGTTGAACATAGAAATTAGTTGCCTTGGGGGGCTTCTTGCATGTACTGGCAGCTAATATCTTCTTCATCGGAGTCCTTCCAAATCCTCTTCTGATACTAGTTGTTGGTGGTATTATTCTCCCTCTTGACTGTTGTCTGCTGGAAGGAGAGGTGTTTCTAATGAGGGAAATGAAAAACACCTGTCTCTCATGTGGGCAAGAATCCAGACACATTCTACAACCCAACTTCTGCAAGCCTTCTACATAATGGCAGTTGCTGATATGTGGTGTTTAGTTTGCAAGGTTTAAAACCTCTTGGGACTAGCCAGCATCTCAAATACCAATTTGCATGAAAATTCTACTTTGAAGAATGGTATTTTTGCTACTATTTCCTTCACTACTTCTTTCTGTAATTGTGTTAATTTTTTAAAGCTTTTTCTAAAAAAAATTTGTATTTTATATCTTCTGCATTCTTACGGTAGCTGTACTTAATTATTATGTGTTGGTGTCTTCAAAATGAAAAATTTTAAAGAGCAGTGAAGGTGTACTAATTTCTCACTGCCAAGAGCTAGGTACTAAGCCAACACTCAGCTACAACTGCAATCTCTTTCTTGTGTGTAAGTTAAGCATTGTAATTAAATCTGAGTTTTCCTCTTTGTTTATGCCTTTCTGCTTCTATGCTTATGGCATGCATTTTTATAGTATCAAAACTCTTTCAGAACCTGAAATGGAGCAAGTAGAGTGGTACAGACTTAATCACGCTTCCCATCCTTACCCATCAGTCAGAAAAAAAAAACTATATGTAAATCCAGTCAAATGTCAAAATGGGTGCTCTGTTCATCCTGGAATAAAATTATTCACTTGAGAGACAACTAGCTCATAGCTGGATTCTTGTTGTTAAGAGAAGTAAAAGTTAAGAGTTTAAGGAAAGAGCTTAGGCTGCAATGAACTGCATTCTTATCTCACTGGTGGTACTGGGATTTAGTACTCATACTGTATCAGAGAACACAGAGAATCTAATCTTAGATTCTAGAGAAGTTAATCTTTTCAGCGTGTTCTGGAAATTGAATATTGCTTAGAAGACTTTCTTTGTGTGCCCAGGCAGAGATTTTTATTTGAGCGTGATATAGTAAGTATCAAAAGATGAAGAAGAATTTATTTGTTCTTACAAGAGATCAAAGAGTTTTATTTCCCTTCTAGCCTAAGGAAACAATGAAGGTGGAGCCAGACTGAGCTAGTCCAACTGAAGAAATACAAAGAGCCTAAGAGCCTTCAGTTTAAGTGGAAGTTGAGTTCTGTGGAGGCAGTAAGATAGAACTCTGATTATTTATGCCTAGTTTATGATGCTCAGAAAGTATCTGATATTAAGACAACCAAGAAAAACCTTGTTCCTGTAGACAGATCTGGAAGAAAGCATTAGCACAGAAGAATTTCTATATAACTATCTCCCAAGTAGTGGGAATAACAAATTAACACTATATGCTTACCTCCCTTGGCCCTTTTTTCTGTGCCTGGTGTACTAGCTCTTGCACACAGACTGACAAGTCTTAAAATTTAGGGATTTCTTTGCTACCTTTTTTTCATTGTTTGTAGTCAGTCCAGGCTTCTCACAAGACATCTGGAGGTTTTTTTAATCAAGAATTATTTCTTCAGTCAGCTTAGGACCCAAAATTTTAGAACCCAGTCATAGTAAACCTGAAAAAAATCTCAGATTTGGCAACATCAATAGGATTGGTTGTTATGTTTTTGTTTTTCTTCCTTTTTTTTTAAATACTTGTATTACACTTCTTATCTTGCCTTGAATGTATACATACACATACATCTATGCACACATATAGATATAAAAGTATTTGAAATACTGCTGCTTTGGTACCACTGAAGGATAGTTCTTGGTTTTGTTCCCATCTCATTGTCACATGGAGGCAAGAGTCTGGTTCATGTAGCTAAGAATTGTAAGCTCTTTAGTGCACACTGGCCTAGTAACTGCCACAGTGAATGAGTAAGCTTACTGCTAGCTGAGTACACATAAAGTTTGCAATACCCAGTCACATTATGGTCATATCATTTAAACAACATCTGTCCAAATATGGGTTTTTTTAGCATGGTTAAAGTAGTCCTTAAAGAAAGAGCTTGAGTATTGGCTGCATACTTAGCCACCAAGATGTGTGTTGAGGTTTTGGCACCTGAGAGATGTTCATGAAAGCAGTATATTAGTTTCAGTGGGCAGCAGTTAGTGGTTATAATAAAAAGTATGTAAAACATATCAATAAAGTCCTTTTGTGTGGTTAAGGCTGAGTCGTGAAATGATCATACTTTCTTTAATTCCTTCACCATTTTTGTTTTCTTTTAGTCTATTTTATAAAAATAATGGAAATGGAGGATAAAAAGGGATGACTGAGTGTCCAGGAATTCAGGCAGGTGCATAACTATTCCCGACATCTTCATCCCTTCTAATCGTGTCTGTGTGTGTAGTCAGCCTTACCAACCAACCCACAGGCTCTGCTCAGATGACAGCTAACCAATCAACATCCAACATGCCGGCAACCCTTAACCACACCCAGTCCTACCAAATTCCATTGAACCCAAAAGACTGAAAAGAAAATATTTGGGGCTATTAAGGAAGCATTTTATTTACACATGAAAGAATATTTTAATTGAATAGGCATATGGCATTTTTCCTAATTTTCATTTTATCACCATTTGCCTTCAAATTAAGTTAGGAAAAAAACAGTATATTTTTAGTGACACATTTTAGCTTTGTGCTAAGGAGTCTTTCAGACACTCACTGAGATCTGTACCCTGGGAAGATTACAAATCCACCCTTTTCTTAGAGTTGTGAGGCAGAGATACATCTGCAGTCCTAAACAAGTTTTGTAATAAATTTCCTCATGCCGAAATGGAGATTATAATCAGCAGTTAAAATCAGTCCAACCAGTTATTTTTACAGCCATATGTTTGTAATCTAAAGTAACATGTTTAAGCAAGAACCAGGTAATGTATTCAGCAACAAAAATGATATGTATATGCCTTTGTTTAATACAAAAGGATTAATGTGGGAGGCAGAGAAAAGGGGTTGTTAAAAGACTTTTTTTTGCTGTTCTTTTCACATTTGGAAAATACTGAGCATTGTCTCTTTCTATTGCTGCTAATTGCAAGGCATTTATTGAATTGACTACTTTACATTAGCTAAATCTTAGCTCCCAACAGAATTATTAAAACCTTCTAAGAAAATTTTGAATCATATTTTTAGAAAAGTTATCTCAAAATAAATATTCATTATAAATGAAGAAATATATTATAATTTTGCTGGAGGTCACTGACAAGAATTAAACTTAAATTTGGTAGCCAGCCAGTTCCATTTGTATATAAAATTTAAAGCTATTTCTTAATCTTCTCTGTTAGTAGCTCAGGATGGCCTCTGAAAGAAATACAGCTATTAATGCCTGCCTACAGCATTTTAATTTCATCCACACAAATGTATCTTGGTCTATATGATGGATCTTTAACATGTCATTGCCATTTTAAGAAAGGGGGTGCCTGGGAAGAAAACTGAGAGACAAGAGAAAAAAAGATAAATCCTTTTGTCGGGCTTAGGGCACGTCTGTTCTGCAGGCAGCAGTATGACACAAAGCTGTTAAATTCAGCGGATGTGAGCAGCCCCACCACACGCTGATCTGTCTGCCTGGGGGCACTGCATTGGTTCACCCGGAGGGATGGCGCTTTGTTGATATGCTTCTTTCCTATTTTCTGTAGGTACACTGTGTCAAAGGACACAATGAATGTAGCTGTTTGGGAAGCCCATGCTTGCTGCGAAAAAAGATACACCAGAGAGTAGGTGTATGTTAAGAATATCGAGTTCTCATGTTTTGTGGCAGTTAGAAGGGAGTGTCTTGGGTTGCTCAACAGTTAATTACTGTTGCTATCACCTCCTACACTGTTCTGTAACACCGCAGGAAATCAGCTGGGGATTATTCTCATGCTAGCAAAGATGAAAAAAAATGTTTTGGGATTTTATAAAATAATAGATTTTCCCCATCACTAGTTCTTCCAGGGGAGTATATGGCCCAAAAAATATATTTTAGTACCAGAATCGTGCATTATGGCCTAGGGAGAGTTGAAGTTAAGCTAAGTATTCAAACAGTCTGATGCTGTTCAGTGGTTTTGAACTGTCACTACTGCAACAGGAGCCCTAGACTGAGCAGTTCTCTTACACATCTGTGGGAAATGGTCACATTTAACATGTGCTTGGAAGGTATTGCATGTTCTCAGGGTAGTGCACAAATTGTTTCCCAAGAAAAAGGTAGTCTAGAGTTGCATGGAACTTTGACATCTGAATACTATTCATCATTATTTATAAAGTAAGTTTCCAGAACACTTAATTATGTTGCAGACAGCTAATATACCTGAGGGCCTAAATGAATGTTTGAAATAGCTGCTTCATCCTGTTCTGCCACTCTGGTTAACTATTGAAGTTTGGGTTGACTAATGAAGTATATCAAAGTAATTTAAATAACACTCAGCAATGAGCTTCTATATTAAATGTAGATACCTGTGATAATTGCTGAATCTTGTAGTGTAAGAATTATATTTCTGCTTAGCAGAATTCCCCTGTGTTGGACTGTAGGTTTCACTACTTAAATGAGGCTTGCTTTGTGTGTCCTAAACATGTAAAAGGTCTTACTGGTACATCTCATATCAGTAAGAAGGTTAATTATATATTCTAGTAGCCTTGAAAACTGTGCCAGCAAAGTTTTTCCCTGCCAGAAAGAGGAAAATTATGCAAGTCAAAAGGTAGTAGTTCACAAGGCTGCTCAAGCACTAAGGCACAAGAAAAATAAGTGTCATGGCTTAATTTCAGAGAGCAACTAAGCACCACACCAGTGGTTGCTCACTCCCCCCCCCACCCCAGAGAGATGCAGGGGGGCAGATAATGGAAGGGTAAAAGTGAGAAAACTCATAGGTTGAGGTAAGAATACTCTAATAATGGAAATAAAATATAATTACAATTATAATTATAAATTGTAATTAAAAGGAAAAAGAAAAAAACAACACACACACACAAAAACCAACCAACCAACCAAAAAAAAAACAAACCCCCCAAAAAATCCCCCAAAAAAACAGAAAAACCCCAAAAACAAAGCAAAAAAAAACCCAAAAACAAAAAACCCAAAGAACAACCAAACAAAGAAAACACCAAACCACAAAGAGATAGAAATAAACTCAAGAAAGACAGTTGATGGAAATATAAACAATTCCTCACTCCTGACCAATGCTCCTCCCTGCTCTTCACTTTCCCTTGGCTTTATATGCTGAGCATGATGCCATATGAGATGGAATATCTCTTTGGTCAATTGTGGGCAGCTGTCCTGGTTGTGTCCCCTCCCAGCTACTTGTGTCCCCCCAGCCTCTTTGCTGGTTGGGTGGGGTGAGGAGCACGAAAGGCCTTGACACTGAGCACTGCTCCACAACAGCTAAAACATCCCTGTGTTACCAACGCTGTTTCCAGTGCAAATCCAAAACAGCTCCTGGATACTCCTCACAGATACTGTGGGGAAAATTAACTCTACCCCAGACTAAATATGTACATAGAAGAAACAAAGGAGCTATTCTAGTTTACAGATGAAAAGGTAGAATCCTACATGTGCCACAAGATACACAGGGTATGCAAGTTCAACAATCCTCCATGCTACAGCGGTGCATCACCAGGGCTAGTGCTTACTTCTGTGTTGCCTTGATCTTCCAAACCTGAGGGTGAAAGTCCTGCTCCATGGGGACCAGGTCATGGGAGCTGTGAAAGCAAGGCTTTTCACACTGCTCCATCTTCCCTCTATCTCCATTGCTTTATCTAGGGTGAATTAAGTACAGGTCCTTCATGGTCCCTAGCTCCTGTCTTCTCTCTCCCCAGCAGCCTGTTCATAATCTTTTCTATTAATTTGCATCTCTTTTCTCTGCTGCACACAGCCATGCCCACACAACTCTCCAAGCCAGGACGTAATCCTGTCCTGTCTACACCAAAGTCCTCAATCCTTTATACATCTAGTATAATTCATCAAGCTTGTCTTAAAATTGGTAGTTCTCTTTGCTTTTGAAGTATCACCCAACCTCTCTGGGGAGTGCTTAGGCATGTCCTCCGCTTTCTTCTTGATTTCCATTTGATTACGTGCTTAGGTGCATAGAGAGGTTTGCTAATTCAAATAGTTTTTTGAGCAGAAGAACATGAGAACTTGGATCTGAAAGACATTTGACTGTGTTAGAGCAGAAATGTACTACAGAGTAAGGAAAATGGGAGAGAGATTTCATTAGCTGTTTTATAACCCAGTATTAACCTATACACGCACTTTCTGGAATCAGACTGGCTGCTTGTTAACTTGCTTGGATCCAGTACAGTATTTTTCTATGAACTAGCAGCTCATTGGTTTTCACACTTGGACCATTTATTCATTAAAGTCAGTCAAAAATGTTGTCTTGAAATTGTAGCATTTAATTGATAATTGATCTGTGTTCATTATTTTCCCCAGACACTTGCAGCTTCTTAAAATCTTGCAGTCATAAACAAAAGTGATTATATAAATCAAGGTCTAGTTTATCTAAAGAGACTTAGTTAAATAAAAGTATAGCTGAGGTATTATTGAAATCTGTATAAATCATCATCACTACTACTACTACTAGCTATATTATAGTATCTCTCAGTTTTATAATAATTTTTGCAATGTAAGCCATCAGCTTTGTTGTTTATGCTCAATTGTAGATGATCTTTTTTTCTTTGCCCAAACTAATATTGCTGCCTTTCACATCAGGATTTGTTAAATGCAAATCCAATTTGTTACATTCAAATCCGGTTTCACTAGCCCAAACTGAATTAATTTCTCTTAAGATTTTCTCATTGCCTTGTATCCTGTCACTATGTCCAAGGCAGAAGATTCCATGGTGTCAAGCTGCAAGCTCTGCTCCATGCAGAATTGAGATACTACCGCTTTATGGTTCTGCATTGCGCTTTCAGCAGCATCCCATGCCATCCCATTGTTGTGGGTGTCCCAGGCCAGTGTTAACCCAGAAAATGGACAACTGACCATAGCTGACAAACATTAGACCTTGCTTCTTTTTCATTATCATATTATCCACTCCTCTTCCTTTCTGCTATCCTAAAGTTTAACCCCTTCAGTTCTCATACCAATGAATACTTTTAGCAGAGGCACATGAAACATATGAAAGATTTCATAAAGGATGAAAATCTTAATCTAGCACTAACAGAAAAGCAAAAATGTATTTTATAGCATCCACAGATTATAAATGCTATAAATTGTATTATAAATTATTATCAATTGTTATGGGATAATTAGCCAAGAAATAAAGGGGCTAAGTAGCATTGCTTTACAGTGCCTTGACAGAGACACGTGACTTTGTTAAAAGCTATTGTCAAAAATATCTTGAGGAAAGTATGAATTCTCCCAATCTTATAAAATCTGAGCTCATGCTACACAAACTGAGATTTCCTTGATTAGACTCTGCAGAAAAGTGCCAGTAATGTTCTGTATTATTCCAAGTCCACTAAATGTTATTCCAGACAGAGCTGTCACCTGTCAAAAAGACAGAAGTATTACCAGAGATGACAAAATCAGGGAAATTAGCCCTGTTTACCGCTCTGCCATCTCTGCATGCCTGCACTTTTTGAACCTCTCAGAGCTGTTAAAGACAGTACAGTCGGGTACAGGGGTGTTCTTGGCAACTGGGTGATAGAGTTCAAAATTATTAAAATTTACTTTGTGTCCCCTCTCCTCAATGGCAAGAAAGCGAGCTCTGGTGCAAAATTCAATTGCTTCTTTGCTCTTCATGAATGGAAAATAATCTTATGTCTTGGTAGGATCTTAAAAATAAAATGCAGCATAATGAAATGAGTTTGTCGGTAAACTCTTCCACTACATCTGGTCTGGTTACTTTTCCTTTTTTTTTCTGCTTTATCTATTTCCCTTTTTACATTACTTAGACTATTCTAGCCACCTTTCTTTGTAGCCTGTTTGAAAAAATAAGATGTTTTAATGGAAACTCTAATCTAAAAACCTTTTAACTGTTAAAGATTAACCAGTAAAGCATCTGTGAAAAAGCACGCACTTCTCTGACATTTGACTCCATCTTGCCACGCTGAGAATCTCCGCTATTGTAATGCTTCAATAGTTTGTTCACACTTACCAGATTGACATGAAGACACAAAAGCAGGTTAATGCCGTGCTATATAATGTTGGAAGCCATGATTGCCCTTAACCATGAACGGGTGTAGGACCTGACTTTCAGTGGCACCATTTCTTGGTGATTTTGATTGTATTGAAGTTTTCTACTGAGTTTTCTCAGAGTGGCTTGTGCACTTTCAGAGTGGAACAGAGGAGGGTTGCATCAGTACCTGTGCACAGAGGGAAAGGGCAAATCAGGTCCAGGTAGGGGACATTTAAAAAGGGCTTTTTAATAGTTTTTAGTTGGTTGACTCTGCTGGATGTCAGGTCCCCACCAAAGCTGCTCTGCCACTACCCTCCCCAGCTGGACAGGGGAGAGAAAATAAAAGGCTTATCGGCTTAGATAAGGACAGGAAAGGGATCACTCATAGATCACAAAACGACTGAACTTGGGGGTATAAATTGAATGTATTACTAAAAACATCAGAGCTGTATAATGAGCACACCTTCCCGCACACCTCGCTTCTTCCCAGCTCTGTCTCCTTCCCCATAACAATGCAGGGAGACAAGGAATGGGGGTTATGGTCAGTTCATCATATGTTGTTCCTGTCATTGCTCAGGGAAAGGAGTCATTTCCCTGCTCCACAGTGGGGTGTTCCCCATGGGAGACACTTCTCCATCACAAATTCCTCCCACAGGCTACAGTTCTTCACAAACTGCTCCAATGTGGGTCCCTTTCCATAAGGTGAAGTCCTTCAAGAAGAGCCTGCTGCAATGTGGGTCTCCCACAAAGGTCCTACCAGGAAACCTGCTCCAGCATGGGCTCCTCTCTTCATGGGTGGGCAGCTCCCTGCCAGCACCTGCTCCAGCATGGGCCACCCATAGGGTCACAGCCTCCTCTCAGGCATCCACCTGCTCTGGCCTGGGTCTCCTCCAGGGGCTGCAGGTGGATCTCTGCATCCCCATGGCCCTCCATGGGCTGCAGGGGCACAGCTGCCTCCCCATGGGCTGAACAAGGGGCTGCAGGGGAACCTCAGCTCTGGCACCTGGAGCACCTCCTGCCCCTCCTTCTGCACTGACCTTGGTGTCTGCAGGGCTGTTCCTCTCTTCTGTTCTCACTCTGCTTTTCTCTGAGTGCCTTAACACAAAAACTTCCTGTTCCTTCTTGATTTGGCCGTGGCCAGCAGTGGATCCATCCTGCAGCCAGCTGGAATTGGGTCAGTCTGGCATGTGGGAAGCTTCTTGCAACTTCTCGCAGAAGCCGCTCCCACTACTAGAACCTGTACGTGCAAACCCTATACAGTGATGTACATATGCAGATGGAAAAGCAAAGCTTTGGAATTAGTATTTTAGATCACAGAATATTACTTCAGACAAGCAAACTCAATGCCCTGGTGTTAATAGGCTTTTTCCAAAATGTTGTTGGATTTAGGTGCCAAATGAGGTTCAAATTTTCAAAACTTTACAACTGTATCTGAATTTACCTGGATTAACAGATATTTTAGTTTTCCTGTACACAAGTTGGTGAAAAGCAGTTTCGAATGTTATTGAGAAGTTTCCACTTGGCATTTTTCATAGTCCTCTTTTAGTGATATTAAAATATTTATTAATATGTCATAATAAAATCATGGTAGACACCATTTCACAATTTAGATTAAATTAGACCAGACTGCTAAATTTCTGGGTTTTTTAGGAATTTCAGTGAAATTTCAAGTGGCTATCTGATTTTTGCCTTAAAATTAGAAGTAATTACTTTTATTGTATATTAATTTGTGATCTGGAAGCTTATGGATCTCCTAGAAGAGACAAAGACTATATTTCCAAGAACAAGAATAATCAGAATAATCAGAAAGAGACTGGGAGAAAGGGAATGTTGCCGGGTTTTCTCATTTGTGTATTTTTAATTTTGTTGTTGTTGTTATTGTGGTGGTTGTCACATTAAGTTCTCTATGTATGTAGGATAACTTCCTTCAGTATTCTCTGCAGTTTGCAGAATCTTAGACCAGAGGATTAGGGGGCATGTCCTGACAAAGAGCATTAATGTATGGCTTCATATATGAAAGTCTTGCCACCAGAAAAAACCAAAAGTGCTTGGAGGTGACTTCTCCTCATCTTTAGTATCTGACAGAGACAGGTTGCCTTAAGAATGGAAAGAATGACCAGAAAGCAACAGTAAGTAATAGTCCTTTTCTTTGGTTACAATTACATTATATCTGCCAAGAATCATTTCAGCTGCATTCAAGAACGTGAAATGTCTCTGAATATCTTGACCTAGGTTTAGAATTTCCATTTTGTTCTCTTATTGCATCTCTCAATAGAAAAGGTGAGCAGAACAAATATAATAAATATAATACCTCAACTGCAGTAAGTCTCTCTATAAAACAATAGTTGTCAGGAAGGGAAAAGATTAAAGAGGAAGCTTCAGAATATTCTTTAGAAATACTTGAGAAGCCATGTCAGAATCACAGAAATGACAAGTAGCATCAATTATTAGTTTTCTGCTATCCAGTTTAAGAGAAATTTTTAACTTCTAGAAGTACTGAATTTTTCCTATGCTCTGTCTAGAAACCATCGTTTTTGAGTTTGTGGCTGTCACTTGCACAGAGAAAAAAGTTCCTCAGGTGCAGAACTGGTCTATGAATGTAGGACTTACACACTTCCCTGAAGATTTAGCCCCCAAAATGTGTCCATATGAAAAGCATCAGACTATGTATTGTTCCATTGCAGTCCATAGACTGATGCAGAGGTAACAGTCAAGGAAGTGCAGCTTTTTTTGGAAACGTTGAGATTTTAAAATAAGATTCAATTGCAAACAGTTGCATTAATCTCAGCAATCTCTGTTTGAAGTGTTCTTATAGCCCATTGCTTTGCCTGTGGCTACTCTAGAGTTAGTGTAAAGCCATGTCAAAATAGGTGGAGGTATGAAAACAAGCATCCTTAAAAGGACTTCTCCAGAAGAAATTTTTTGCTGTGAGGCTGCTGAGGTACTGGAACAGGTTGCCCAGAGAAGTTGTGGATGCCCCATTCGTGGTAGTGTAGGGGCCATGTTGGATGGAGCTCTGAGAAATCTAGTCTAGTGGAAAGTGTCCTGCATGTGGCAGGGGGGTTGCAGCTAGATGATCTTTAGGGTCTCTTCCAATCCAAACCACCCTATGATTTTTTTCTCAGCTCCCACCTACATCTAAAAGTGAAATAATTCTCTGCCATTTGATATGAAGCCACATTCCCACTTTCACATTTTACTCTAGATCTACAACAGTAAAGAAGGAGTAGGAGGAGAGAAATAAATACAGCACTACTATGAAGCAGACTGTTGGATATAATGGTGCCTCATGCAGGTGCTTAACATGTCCTCTGATGCAGCTGTGAAATATGACAGCAGTCTGCCTGGGAAAAGGTTCTCAGCATCAATATAGGCCTGGAATATATCCTGTAACAAAAATATGCCCTGATGCATTTTAAGTCTCTTGCTGACAAGTCTAATTGCTCAGCTAGAATAGAGAGTTAGTGGTCTTTCTTTTTTTTTCTTTTTCTTTTTTTTTGGAAGAAATAGTTTGGTTTCTAAGACTATATGTTTCACTAGTCTGTTTGTTGGGTTTTCTTTCTTCAATACTTGATTTAGGCTTCAGATTCTCCATGGCAGAATGTCTTTTTATAGTCATGGGACTATTCATATATTTAAGCCTGGAGCCGCACTGTTTGATAACTCTGCTTCCCTCATTTAAACAGATTAAGTGGCATCTTTATCTATAAAATTCATTGTTCTGAAATGTTCCAAACACCATTTTTGGTGAGTGGAATGGAATAAAGGAATTTCAAGCACTTTGTGAAAAAATCAGACTACTTAGCCCATCTCTGCAAGCATGTCACATCTCTATCAGCAGTAGTGCTGCCTGCTAGTAGTGTCTGCTTTGAAAAGATACTCATGGCTGTCTGGAAGATCAAGGATAATAATGGCAATGTAAATGAAGCTGTGTTGGCCTGTGAAGGGGTGTGCAGGGTTTTTTTGCTTGAGTTGATAATAAAGTCAGGCCAGTAAAATCCCCTAAGTGGATTGATGTACAGACAAATAACAGCCTGGGCAACTCTTTGATAACCTCAGGGGTCAGCTCCTCTCCTGTCACCTCTCCTCCTGACATGTTGCATATTAAGTAAAGCATGGCTTTGTCATGCTAGGCAGACTGAAGAGAGTTTACTCAGTCCTTGAGAAAGGCTTTAGTTCATTGCTCTAGGTTTATTGTTGCTGTGGTTACAGACACCTGCGGTGGGAAGAATAAAAGGCGTTCAGGCATGTTTATGTGAACTCTTACGTATATCCTTTAGAAGGAGAACGCATGAAAGCATATCTTCATTTGTGGGTTGCTTTCTGGTGGATCAGTTGTTTCCTGTGAAAATGTCAGATTTGATTGCAAAGGTTAAAGAAAAGAGGGATACAACAAGAAATGCAGGTGTACCTTCTACCTCATAGAGGAAAAGATAGTGAGGTGTATGCGTGGCTGTGTTAGCGGTCAGGAGTGTGTAGACAGGATCAGAATCTTTTGTTTGGAGAAGGCTAGAGGTAGTTTTATGTAAGTGAATGCTGAGTACATATTAGCAGTTAGAGCAGGTGGTTTTATTTTCCCTTTATTTTGTTGAGGTCTTAAAAGCTCTCTGCTACCCTTTGGAGAATGTTAAAAAAGCACCAAAGAAAGGACTACATTCTTGATGCCTATTTCCATGGCATGAACTTGTTGCCGAAGAGGAAGGAGAACATCATGAACAGAACTGGGCATGAAAGACTTTTTGTTTGGGTAATGACACTGTGAGGTGAAATCTTTGTCATCTCCTCCATCCACAGTTTTGTGTACACATTTTCAATATCTGCTATTTGTCCTGCGCAGCTTCAGCTCATTATTTGAATGGACTGAAGACTTGTCCTAGCAAAAAAATCTCTCTAAGATGCTTCAGGTAAGTCCTTATAAGATCTTACCATGCAGTTTATCTGCAGTTCTGATCAGTGTCTTCCTCGCTCCAAAGAGAAACATGACTGCCCTTCCCACTGAGGATGGCATATGATGTTCTCTCACTCTCCAGATTAAAACAGATTTATGACTCCTCCAGCATTTTCTTTGTGACTGCCACTACTATTTTGCAGCACACCTACCATCTAAACATGCACTGGACGATGGTGAGTTTTTGTGACTTTCT
Organism: Toxostoma redivivum; assembly: GCA_013397375.1. Taxonomy (NCBI): domain Eukaryota; kingdom Metazoa; phylum Chordata; class Aves; order Passeriformes; family Mimidae; genus Toxostoma; species Toxostoma redivivum. The sequence continues at coordinate 13,685 of VXBI01012026.1, forward strand.
GAGTGTTTGTGACTATAATAGGTTGGAGATGTAATGGCAGGCTTGCACAATGCATCCTTTCATAAAGGAAAGCCATTGGATGTCCACATTTTTACATCATAAGAAAAGATATCCATTATGCCTTTTGCAACACTGCTAGAAAAACAAATACACAAGTGAAGAATTTTGCTCTTGTTTGTTTGGGCATGTTTTTTGTTTTGTTTTGGTTGGGGCTTGTTTGTTGGTTTTATTTTGTTTATTCTTTCTCATTAACTTCAAAAGCCTAATTTAAAATGCCTCATCTGTGGTAGTCTTACACATATGGGAGACCACAGAAGTGTCATTAGCCATGAAATACAATAGTGATTTCTGTTTGATTGATTAATAAATTAGCTTATGCAATTTCTTTTTCAGGAATTGTCTCACAGGCATATTGCCAGTGAAGATGTTCAGTTTCAATAATACCAACCTGTTTGTGTGGGGAACACAGCCATGACAAGACAGTTCAAACTGTATGCTACACAGTTAAAAATTACTTGAGATTTCCAGCCTATTCTTCATAGCATTTTCTCTGAAACTTAATCTAAATTAACAAGTTCTTACACTTAATAAAATGGTCACTTCTAAATTTATGGGAACCATAATTTAAAAAGAGGCAGTGCTTATTTTAATGCATTTGAAACATATTTTGCCTATGGCTCCTTTTCTAAGTTTTTTGAACAGCATATCTGTCTCAACTATTTTCCCATGGTTTACCTTTCCTTGAGCATTAGTAGCTGTATCTTCAGTTTCAAAGTAACTTCCTAATCTCTGGCCTGTTTACCAAACAGAGGTGACATAATTATCATGGGGAGAATGGGAACAATACAATCTTCTTTGTCTAAAATCAGATGGGGACTGCAGCTAGGCATAACTGTAACATATTCCCAGGAATGTGTTGAATACCCCTTTCCCTTGATTATCCATTTCTTTACTTTTAGTTTCCTGCTTTTCTTCCCAATCCCATCTGCAGAATGTTTTTATAAAAATAAATAAATAAATATCCATTAAAGGATTAGGTTTCCACAATGCATTGTTAGGTGCATGTAATGTGATCAAGAATCAATTTTAGAAAGTAACTTCTTGGTATGATTTTACTGTAGTTTTGCATTCCTTGAGTAATGTCATATCTGTCAAGGCAGAATGGATTGTGATTTGTTATAACTAATCATAAAGCTCCATTTTCTGGTCTTTCATTTTTCTTTATATCTCAGAGACTGGCAGAGAAAGGGAAGAGAAAGTGCTTCACTGTTAGCAAGGTTATGCAATTTAGTGACTTTTATGGGATTCTTGTGGACACTGGCATAAGAAATATGAGAGAGAATATGGAGAAAATATGGACAAAAAATTAGATGGTTGGTTTTTGAATAGAGAGAGGTGAGCTTTCAATGGCTTCCTCAGCAGCTTTCTAGATTTCTGTTTCTCACTGTGACGCCCAGTTGCCTTACAAGTTACTGTCTGAGCCTTGGTGGTCTGAGTATGAAACAAACAAAATAACTCAAGGGCTTTGATTTGAAGGTCGGTTCTCATTGCTTCACCCAGGTGTACCATCTTTGTAATCCATTCTCACAGCAAAATGTCTGCAATCTGGCAAAATTAGTTGAAGCTTTTGCACGGACACTGAACACAGCAGAGAGAGAACTCTTTGACAGCATCCCTGTCCCTCCAGTTCAAGGAACATGGCAGCCCATGAATTTTTAGATGATTCATTAGTGAAGAAATAGGAAAATGATATGAGAGAGAGAGCTATTTTTACATCTCTGTGTCACCACATGCTCCTTGGATAAAGAGTCTGTCTCTTTCATGTTCAAAGTGCAAACTAGCAGCTACTCAAGCCTACGCCAAAGATCCTATTTTTCCTTAGCCTTGCAGATATTGTGCAGCACATGGTATGTGGGGATGACATAGGCAGCTACATCTTCATTAGCACAAAAGAGTTTCCATAGGCTATACTGGTTTATCTTTGCTTGCGTCATGAACTCACTTGTTTCTAAAAGCTCAAAACAAACTTTTAATCGGTAAAATTCTCGTTGATTATTCTGATTTGGAGATGGTATAATATGTAGTAGTAGCTTATTGTCATTGATCTTCCTAAGCTCTAAGCACACACATTCACGTGGGATTGCACCACAGCATGCACCTCTCAGCTTGGCCAACTAGCACAGTGCAGGTGTTCTTCAAAGTCAGCATGCACTTATTTGTTGACTTTTGCTTTTGATGGTGGGTTTTTTTTTGTTTTGTTTTTTGTGTTTTTTTTTTTTTTTAATGATACATGTTAGAATCCTTTTGGAGTACTCTCTAAAATGAACTTATGTTTCCAGATATGCTTATGCACCCAGTTCATGGATAAGACTGTGATTATAGCATGCTGTTCTGGCCCAGGAACAACAAACAGGTCCCACTGCCCTCCAGCATCCTAAAAAGATTGCTACCTTCTTTAGCTTTGTCTATGTGAGTTCCTGCAGGTTAAAACTTTTGCTTCTATCACTGTCAGTAACACATACAGGTAAAATTTGACTTATGAAAGATTTAAAGCAGTTGGTAGATAGCATCTGAATTAGAATTCTCAGCTGTGAAAAGCTGTAAGATGTAGGCTGCAGAACAGCCGCTGTCCAGCTCTTTTTGCCATACACAATTTTCAGACATGGGGCGGACTGAAATGAAAAATCTGCTGGTGCAAGGTTATGATTTTTGGGAACAGGCTGGCCAGGTGTGCTT
>VXBI01012026.1:20636-191507 GCA_013397375.1 Toxostoma redivivum
TGCCCGGCGGTGCGGGGACAGGTGGGGCGCGCTGCTGCCACGTGGGTGGATCCGGAGGGAGAGGGAAACCGGAGCGCGGGCACCGCGGTGATCCTGGGACGAGGAGCCTTCGGCATTCTTCCGCAGGGTCTGTCCCGCGCTGGGGCGTGCAGGGCTGGGCGGCACGGGATGGGCGGCGGGCTGCCTCCTCCCCACCTTCCTTTCAGACTCCCTGGTTGCTCCCGCGTACCTCTTCTCTGTTCCGCAAGCCCCTGGCTGTGCCACGCTGAGCTGTTTTCCTTCCCACCTTCGTCCTCTGGCTGCACCTGCATCCCTGGTCCCTCTCCCTGTCTGCACCCTCTTGTGCTATACTTCCAAACTCTCAGGCAGTGCCCTGTGGTGCTTCCTACTCCAACCCCACTGAGTGTACTTCACCCTGCAGTGCCTGTCCTCCGAGCTCTCTGTCTGTGCCCTACACGGCAACGTGTCTGTGCCCCTAAACCCTTTGACTGTGTCTGGCACTAAGCAGCACTTGTTCTTCCAAACCCTCTGGCTGTACCCCACACCTTCTGGTGTCTGTCTCTCAAGGGCCTCTGGCTATGTCTCACATGAACACAGCTCACCTCCCTGTCGTGAAGAACAAGTTGCATCGTGGCATGTGCATGGCTCCACCGCATCAGAGACCTTACTGTTGAAAAATGCACTTTCCTTCCCACACCTTTTGCTCCCAAAGAGCATGCATCAAGACACTGAGGTTTCTTTCTCTTCAAGGGTGAAGGTTGCAGACAGTCAGGGAAGAGGTGTGGCCCATGTGCTTAAGGTGCTGATATTAAAATGTAGGGCTGGAGGGGTGATGTCTAGCCAGGGGTTGTCTGGCAAGCTAGAAGGGTGGCTGCCTTCCTCCTCTTTGTAGACCTTTGCTGCCATGTGGGGCAGGTCCATCCTTAAGGACTGGCTGCATCACTGGTGAGGCCAAGAGCCAAGGAGGCAGGTCAGTGCCAACTTGGGAAGGGTTGATGAGGCTACATTGGAGCAGCCTCTTAGATTTGTCCTTTACAACTGTAGGTGTCATATATATTGTTATTGAATTGTAAGTTTGTGGATACTTAATTTGTAAATATGTTCTGAATTGAAACTTTGGTTGGGTCTTGGGTGTTGCTGTCACCAAGACAGAAGAGTGTCGTGCTTGGAAAGTCATAATGAGGCTGCAAGCCTGCTCTTACTGATTTTTTTTTTCTTTGCTTGCATAAGAAATCAAGGTATGTTAATAAAAGCTGTTCAGATAAACCAGAAAACTTACAATCATGTATGGATACTCTTTTCCTTACTTCATTGTAATTCGGTTCTTCCCAGACCAGTGTGTAGGTCTGTGCTGAACACTGACATGTGGGAGAAGTTTCAACAAGTTTTTCTGGTTGTTGGGAGCAGCCTGGGAACAGCATGCTGCCTGATTTATTCTGCTGCTCAACGCTTGGGGTGCTGCCCAGGACGCACTTAGGCTCTGAACAGCCTGGTCTAGTGAAAGCTGTCCCTTGCCATAGCAGGAGTTTGGAACTAGGTGGTCTTTCCAACTCAGGCAACTCTATGATTCTTTGAAATTCTTCCTAGGCATCACCTTTATTGAAAATACTGGGAATAATGCAACTTTATGGTATTTCAATATAACGTGTGATCTTTCCATTAAGTATTTATTGGTAGAGCAAGACAGGTTCTGGTACAGGAAGCAATATTCATGGAATGTGTTGGGAAAGATTAGTCAAGTGAGACAAGCCAAATAGGATTTAACCTATTATGAAGCTGCTCACCAAATACCATGAAATACCTATCAACTAGTTGCATATCAGTAAAAGAACTAATCAGGGATGGTTCTGTATCCTGACATGACTTAGTGGCTTTTGCTAAGTGTGCACCCCTTGCCTCTCTCTGCCCTTCCTGGTTTTGTTTCTCTCTGCTGCAATAAACCGGCAATCTTTTTTTTTCCCCTACTGTGGACTTCTGTTCTTCCTCTTGAAGCTGCTTCTGCCCAGTATGTCTGGGTTAATGCTTGTCTTATCTCTTCCTCTGGCCTGCCCATATCTGGTTGCCTAACACACAAATTTCTGGAGCAGTGCATGGGATGGGCATGGGAAGCATGTGTGGGGTGAGGGAAGTGGGAGGATGTCACCTCTGTGCCATATTCAAGGGCAGGAGGTGGTGGAAGGGAGCCAAGACCCCTTTCTGGATCTTCATTAGCTGCTTGAGAAATCATGTTTGTTGTGTTCTGGATCTAACTTGGCAGACTTCACGCAGCATCGATGACTGCCTCAGCATGGCTGTCAGAGGCTGCTGCCCCGTAATTTTCCTGGTGGAGGCTGGTGTGAGCTCCCTTGTCTGCCCTAGCTGAAATAAGATGGTTTAGCTATCAGTTATGGGTTTAGACCAACTGTGTTGTTTTGTCTGAAGTGGATCAAGGACAACTAGTTAAATATGGATAGTAGAGCTATAGTATATAGGCATATATGATTAGATGGGATGTTGACATCTTCAGTGGCACAGCATATTTTATACAAATAATGTTGTAGCCCAACACTCATATTCACTTCAGGCTAATGGATGTCTTGAAACTTCAAGCTGCTTCTCAAAGCCTGGGTATCTAGAAAGGAAGAAATATTTGTTCCCCTCCCTATTCCTCTGTCCCTCACTCCAGCTCTTCACTATTCTGGTTTCCTTTATGAAGTCACAGCATGTGGCACACACATAGGCAGTGTTTTTATCAGTTTCTCACTGCCCAAGTATGTATTAGATTCAAGAAATGGCTGACTTAGTTATGCTTTTCTCTGTTGCAGTTTATGGATTGTTAACTTCAAACAACAGTTTTGGTAGGCCTTTCAGAGTACTTAAAGGGAAGTTGTTCTGTGCTTGAAACTACACCAAAAGCTGAGTGATTACTCTGCATTGTTGCACCGTGCTAGGGAGCAAGTCCCATGTGCTTGCCCAGGGATCTCACCCAGTACAGAGGCTGAGTGCTGCATGTAGAGGGCAAATGCAGCCTGAATGGTGGAAATGAAACCTTTTACTCCTCAAAAATATGAGATTATTAGAACAAAGGAATTAACAAAACAAGTAGTCAGTTTTGAAAACGTGATTGTATTTTTTTTAAACAGTTTCTTTTAAATGTTACCTCTAAAGCTAGAGGGTCATGCAGTAGTTTTAGTGCCTGTTGTCACATTTCCAGTTTTCCAAAATTTGGCAAAGTTGCCAGTTATGTAGCAGTTAAGAATTTTATTCTATGTATTAATAAAATAAATTCATTATTGTATTAAATATTTATTCTATGTATATGACATTTAGTCGAAATCCAAAAAGTAAAAAGTTAAGTACATGAGTTTTACTGATAGACACCAAAATAACTCAGATGTCTCTTATCTTTACTTGTCTTTGGTTTCAATGTTTAATGCTGACCATTGACATGGAAATAATGAATAGTTGTTTGCTTTTGGTTTTGGTCAGTTTGTTTGTTTGTTTTTCTGTTTTTACTGGAGTCACAAAGTAAAACGCTTTCAACGTGTCTGGCAATACATCTTTTTTTTTCCTTCTGTGTGTGTGTTTTTGTTATTTTTGTTCTGTCTGCTTACGATGGCTACACACAGCAATTTATCACTGAAGATGTTGACTAGAAAACACCTGTAAGTGGCTGAAGATGTTGACTAGAAAACACCTGTAAGTGGTACATGAATGGAGTAATGTGAGATGAATATACAGCTTAGAGAACTACAGATTTAAGTGTCTTTAAGTGTTATCTTGGTTCTTGATGAGAGTCTGAGGAATTGAATTTCAGTAGCATTTAATTTTAAAATCCTAAGGTAGCACACAAATCTCCTAAAAACTACTTGTAAAGCCTATGTGGCCCAAAGCAAACTCTGGCTTCCACCTGCAGAGAGGCACAGATGTCACAAGGAGGACAAATACAGGTGTCCATGAATCATTTTATTTGTTAGGAGCAATAGTATTCAGATTGCCCCTTTTAACTGTGCCAGGGTAAAACAGCAAACATCAACCCTTATCTCCACTCCACTTAGGCTGATGTTGCAGTTTCACCAATATATCTGTTATTCCTTCTATTCTATTATGCTTTCTTTGCATGTGCTTCTTGTGTCACTTTTCTTTTGTGCTGGAGTATTTATTGGTGAAAGCTGGTACGAAGAAGCACTGAGGAAACAGTCTGGGTTGAAAAATACCCTTTCTTTTCCTGTGAGGCTTGCTCTCCTGCACTGGGTCCATTTCCCAATCTGTTTTATTATGCAGCCAGAAAAATGGTTGTTCCAGCAGAAGTCAAGGGTGACACAGGAGCAGGTATGAGTAATGGGGAGAGAGGTTGATGAAAATTACATTGGTACTATTAAAAGTGCTCTTATAATTGCCAGCTTACCCTGTAAACAGCCAGACTTGCTCTGCTTGAGCAGGCTGTGCTCAAGAGAAGCTGCTTGTAGCAGTTTTATGAATTCCTACATGCTGCTTGCCTGTGTTTAATTGTATTGTAAATTCTTTGTAGTTTGGATTATATTATATACTGATATGGGCCTTGTACTTTGGGCTCTGTGCCTGGAGCCTCTATTCAAAGACTTTTTTTTTTTTTTAAGCTATGCCTCACTGATTGCATGTGAATGTGAGCGTAACTTTGTCTAGTGCACTGCAAAAAACTGTGTGAAGAAATAGGATGTACTGTGCAAAAAGCTGCTAAGTTTCAACAGGCATCTCATGGGCTGGAATTCAAGAGAATGCTCCTATCCCAATGATGGCATTCAGGGTTTATGGCTATGCCTGAAATAAAAATATAGCTTATTCTATTCCTTTTATTCTTTGTTTTCTAACAAAAGAAGGGGACGACTCTTGCTGGAGTCTGACTCACAAAGATCAGTTTGTTGATTTGGAAATAATTTGCATTGTATCATCAGTCCTGAAATGACTTAAAGCAAAGTCACAAAAACCTGATTCAGTGGTTCTCTGTATCCTTTTAGAGTATGGGAATGGTTCCCATTGGTACTGTATTCTTTCTTTCAGGAAAGTTAGTTGAGATGGCGCATTGATTTTTTTTTTTTGTTTGTTTGTTTGTTTTACACCTGATCTGTAGAAAGTGAAGTTCAAAATTTTTTCTATTGTTTTTCATGAAAAGATACTGGCTGAAGCCTTAAGGTTATCAGGGTTGTTGGTCAGATGTGCTCATTTATTCTATTAAGTAAATACTGCAGTATTTGTTTACCATGTGGCGTTATGAATAGATGGGGTTGGGCATGTGGAAATGTCTGTAGTCAGTTCAGAGAAGTAGTAGCTGGCAATGTTTGCTTTTGTACAGATGAAAATTACTTGGATTCAGGTATATTGCAAGAGAATTGTGTTTTTTTCAGTATTTGCATTCTTAACATTCACAACAATCCTTTATGTCTTTGTTTAGATGTACAGTTGGAAAAATCCAGATTAAATACCTTCTTTATAATTTTGTTTTCAGAGTTCTAGCTTGTTTGTTCAGTGCTGAAGAAAAAAATTCACCTTTTAGTCTTTAACTAGGAGTGTGACAAGCTTAATGAAATTATTATTTCTACTATTGTTATTACTTTGGAAGTGCCCTGTCCCCCTTTGTCTCTTGTGAACGAGAATTGTAGAATATACAGTTGACCAAAGCCAAGAGGATAATGAAGTAAACTCAAATGTTCACAGTCAACTTTGAAATGAAACTTTTCATAAAACTGCTTGTAAGGTTCACTTCTCATAAGCCTTGTTACAATCACTCATTATTTCGGCTGTGCTGACAACATTGTTTCTGTAGCACCTGTTCTGTAACAAGTCAGGTTGTTACTGAGTTTGCTTAAGTTTGTTTTTACATGAAAAAGGGAAAAACTGTGAGACAAGGCTGTAAATAGCCTCATGCCATCGCTGTGATGTTCAGGAAGTTCACCCAGTTTAACTTCTAAGTAGGAACATGTCAGATTTTAGAAAGAGAAGAGGGAATGTAAAATACAGGTGCCATTAGAATACCCTGTGCCTTTCTTCAACTAGTACTTTAATGACTGCTTGAAATCTTATGGGATGAAATATTCTCCATTTGAATTTTAGATTATCCTTAAACTGCTTTTCATAAATTTAAGCAATCCACTTGATCAGTTATGGAAGCTTATCAGAAAGTTGTTGAGAAAATGTCCCTGAACATGGACCGGACCATGCTGAGTTCTGGTTTGCTCTGCAGTTTTTCCCAGTTTTGAAATGAGGTTGCTACTTTGTTTTAACATCTCATATACCCCATTTGAACTAGATTTGAAAGTATGGAATGGAAAATTGCCTCTGGAGATGTGGAAATTGTGCAATCTGGTGTTCTTGCTTTTATCCTGTAGAGACTTTACACATATTGTTGTAAAATGTGATATTTCATCAGTTGCTTTCATCCAAGGTTCTGAAGCATCAGACAAAACTTTATTCAATCTAGAAAGACTTTTGTGATTAGTGAGGGAGTCACTTTTACAGACTGTGAAATCATATGACCTTGGCTCATTCTTTGAGATGACTGCAGTGGGAAGAGATCCAGTCTTCCTTTCCAGTCAGTGAGATAGCGTCACACTTCTTGTATATGGTCAGCTGGATGAAACTGCACCTGAATAATGTATATATAAGACAAAGAATGCGTGTGAAAGCAAATAGTTTGGTTTAAATGTGAGCAATAGAGTAATTCTGAAGTGAGGCAGAAAGAGTAGAAGCCAACCATGTTTGGTTTCTTGGTGAGGGCTATGGTGTTGCTTTAGGTTCAGCAAGGAGGGTGTGGCCTGCTAGCTTTGCATATTAACTGGAATATTGAACCAGCACACAAAACTTTAGTTTTGCTTACAGCTTTGCTGTTTTGACTGGTAGAAGACATGCCCATTTTTCTCTGGGGTCGGGAAACTCCAACAGAGAGTGAACCAAACTCACTAACTGACCTCTTCTGCAAGGCATTGAAGCCTATATGTCAAAAATACTAAGACTTTTTTTGATTACTTAAGTGCACAGCTATAAGTAAGTCTAATTTTCTTTTGTATTGGAGACAGTGCAGTTTTCTTCTGTTTTAATGCTATGGCATGCTGAGTAGACTGTTAGACACTTGTCTGTTTCTAGTATACTGGTGTTTTAAAGGAACATTAGTATTTGGCTGAGTACTCTGCTGCTTGCCAAGCTCCTTTGTTGGAAGTATTATTGTCTCCTGTGTTATACTGATGTTGCACATCCATTGCCTAATGCACTTTGTTGATGGCATCTATCTTTTTTTTTATTTTTTATTTTTGAAGCTATTTATGTTTGGCAATCTTTCAGGATCGAAAAGAGAAAAAAAGAAGTGCAGTCGCCTTGGCCAGACATAGCTGGTTCATCCCTACATGCTGTCTGGATGAACTGTTGTATTTTAAACTGTAGAGATGTCTTGGGGTCCTGGGTGGTCTCCAAATGCTTGGAAAGATGGTAAAATGTACATTCTATTGTGGTAGAGGAAATTATTGATAGATGAAAAAGCCTTACTACATAACCTGTGATTATACTTGCACATGGATGTGTTGTTTGATTCTACTTCTTTGTGAAGTTACTGTTGGGTGTTCTAGGCTGATTTTAAAAAGCTCTGCTGTTACAAACTCATGCCTTGCATAGTGCTGCTTTTTGTGCTGTTCTTGAGCTTCCAGAAAGTGCAAAAAAATGAAGACTTTTAGAAATCCCCATTAGCAAAGGAACTAAGGTCTAGATAACTAAATCTGGAGCAGAAGTATGCCTTCACAGCTGTGTATTGTCATTAATGTATCTTTGCCCATAATATCAGCCTCTGTTTTGCATTTTGAAAACAGAGTTCTGCAAGCTCCTGCACATTGTTTTCTTGGAATTTGAATGAAAAATTGATATATTTTTAAAGCTGGATTTTAATAACAAGATCTGGTTTAAAAAAACTTGTTAGATGCTTTTGCTGATGAAGCCAGTTAATGTTTTTAGGTGATGGATAGTTTTGCTTTCATGCAAGCTGTTGAGATTTGGCTGTCTTCTGAATACTGTCCATGCAACATTGTGTTGCCCACACAACTTTTTTCTTTAGTCTCCATAGGCCATTGACTGCTCTGGGTTACTGTGTCTGGATGTTTCCTCACTCTAATGCTTATAGGCTACCATAAATATTCCTATTCTGTACTGTTTGTTGAGTTCTGACCTCCAAGTCTGTTGCAGGAACCCTCTGAAAGTCAGGCACTTCCATAGTCCTTAGAAGGGTATCTGCATAGCATGTGGAAAAGAGTATTTTTGGAACTGCTGCTAGCACTGTGAAAGCAAAGGTGCTCCCGTTCTTGTTCACCCCATGTGCCCAAGCTGTCAAACTGGATCTGCCTCCAATGGGTGAGTCATCTCAAAAGGCAGATGTACCAGGGAAAGTTATCAGGCAAGCAATGTAAGCAACATGCAAGATGGCTTGAGTGGTACCCAAAGCTTACTCAAATTTTGAACAGAATCAAATGGGGGTTTATAATATACTAATTTCCATGCATTCATCTCTGAATTCAACACATAAGCACAATGCAAGTGGCTTTGACTTCAGGATGAGCCTGTAGGGTCACTTCCTCCAGTTATTCCTAAACTTCAGATGCCTCTCTGCTGTCCATTTCCATTCTCCACCCCTTTGTGATTCCTCCATTGAGTATGGACTATAATAGAAACATCTGACTTTTCCATTTCAGAAACTGTGTTTCACTTTTTCCCTTCCACAGTAACTTTGGTCAGGTGTAACTACTTTTTTTGAAGTAGAGATCTTCTTTGGGATGCAGAAATAAAAAATGGAGTGCCAGGAGAAATTGGCTTTACTCCTGTACTTAGTTGTTCTGAGAGGCCTGAGTCTCCAAACAATGGTATAACATGCCTTTGTGGGTTGCCTGATGCTAATACTCAGGAGTATGTTTCATAGTGATTAACCAAACCTTTCATCATGCTGAAGAATGTTAATTTAAACAACAACAACCTACATCCTGTATACCTCCCTGCATATCCTTCAGTGATTTGAAACTTACAGCTGCAGCTGTATAAATTACCAGCTCTGGACTGGAAAGATTTAGGATGTGGCAGTGTAGTTGCTTCCTGGAGTACTCCAAAAAGCCGAGACTGGACTTGTGAGCAGCAGCTTTTTGATGATACTGTCAGCATGCTTTCTTGGGTAGGAGGAGTGTTCTGAGACTTTAGTTTAAAAAGCACTTAGAACATTTCCTTTAAAGTGGCTTTTGTCATTCTGAAGTTCTGCCTGTCACTGCCTGTCACTGTGCTGCTGCAGCCCATATCACACTTCCCAAAGTTCACGTTGTGCTGTGTGGGTCACTGCCAAAGGTGCCAGCACAGCTGGTTCCCGCTCTCTTGGAAGAGCCTTCCAGGGAGGGTGCAGTGGCTGATGTTTACAATGCTCAGCAGCATGTCCACTATGCTGCATGGTAGCTTAAAAAGAGGGGGGAGGGAAGGGAGGGTGTCAGTTCTAGGTCAGCTGCCTTTAAAATTTATGCCTGCCTACTGCAATGCAAGCAAAATAGAAGCAGAAGGAATGCATTATTTTGCTGCCTAGGATATCAGCCCAGGACACAGAGGGTGGGTAGGTTGGGCAAGTGCAAGGCAGTAGGAAACAATGGTAAAGCAAATTAGCTCACGTCAGCATGGGAGAGCAGTGTGGGAGCTGTTCAGCTATTGTAAATTGCTGCGTTAGAGAGTGAACAAAATAGTGTGTTGCAACTCTGCATGGGTGTTATCAGTGTTACTACTTACTAATATTCTGAACCCAGCAAGGTTAGAGCTGGTGCAATAAAAATTCCATAAAATGGCATTGATTTTGCAATGTTGTTTTGCCATGGCAACTACAGTGACAAGAGCTGAGTGTATGCTATACACAAGATGTAACTGTGGAAAAACACCTCTTCCTTCAATAATTACGAACATTTTTCACTTTATTTCCTTACCTCTTCTTTCTTAAGGTGAATATTGTGTTCTTAAGGTAATTATTTACATTTTTTCAATCTCCTCTTTATATAAAACTCCTTTCTGATGTATTTTCATTTTACAATGACAGTCCTATCTACCTGTCTTTGTCTACCACAGGTGAAAATTATGGTCTAATTTTTTTTCCTAGTGCTGAATAATAACTGGTACATTGCCATTGATTACTTGGTTATGACATGTCTTTGGAAATAAAAAGGCTTGTCTGCTTTTTGTTTCTGTTGGCATTGGCTAGATTAGCAAGATGCTACCTATGTAACAAGTCCTGTTCTCTTTTATTTTGAGGAGTCTTCTCTGGAAGCTGAAGTCTAGCTCTGCTTTTTTGTTTCTGTTTAACTTCCATGAAGTGACACCCACTGTGACTATTTAATGACAATTTATGTTGTTTTTCTACTAAGAGGTGGGTAAACACAAACCAAGTCCTTAGTAGCAAACTGCTTCTATTGCGATTAATTCAGTGTATGAGAGCCTTATATTCAGTTAACTCAAATACATGAACTCTCAACTGTAAATTAGGATAGACAATATGGTGGAGCCAACTCAGTGACTCAGCTTGCTGTTAAAGGAAGGGGACAGTCTCAGACATTAGATGTTCTTGATCCCTTTAATTCAAAGTATTTAGTTGGTACTTGCACTCCCTCTCTCTTTTCAGAGCTTACCTATAAAGTGAGTATTAAAAATGTGCTTCCTAGGCAGCTTAAAAAACCCAGTCTGTGTTATCTTTTGCAGTGCTGGTAAATAGCAATCCTTACCCCTCTAATTCAGTACAGAGCCCTATATTCTGTTTTGCTTGGTTACTAATGATGTGTATACACTTTACACCACAGCTGTAAATAATTCTTACATATCCTTATCAGAACTGTCTCTACCATAGCTGTTTATACAGGAAAAACAAACAGAATGTATGAAAGCTCTGTGTGTTACAAAGATGTTGGCTTGTAGATGAATGAGCAGGGAGCACAGGGGGTATGACTTAGCATGATTGTGCAGCATGGCTGAAAATACTAGATTGTGTTACTGCTTTCTAGCCCTTAGTTCATATTTTATGAAAGTCTGTTTAAAATTACCTAAAACTTAGTTAATCTGGTCTTTAAAGAAAATCTGAAATTCTACTTTCCTAGCTGCACAATAAGGTAAGGAAGAAAAAGGAGAGTTTAAATCCTTTGGGGAAGGAGGATATTAACCTGGGTTGGATATGGCCCAGTTACTAAATCAATGCATTACTAAAGGCCTATGATAGGGCAATGATATACTATTATCTAATGGAAGTGAGGTTGCATTAACAACCTTATTTTGAATTCTAAGTGAAAGTTGTCATGCTGTGTGTGCCACAGGAGTCACTGTGTATGCTGGTCTAGGTGACATTGTGCACTGGTGCCACTGAGCTGGAGTCAAACTCAAAGGAGCCAAGTAAGCTGTGTAAGTTGTGCACTAGGGCACCAAGGTGAAGAGCTTCTGTTCTACGCTGTGTGAGGAGCCACTCATTGCAGCAGGGTAGGTAGGTGAGACCAGCAAACTGAAGGATGGCTGACACTTAAGTGCTAAATAAAAAACTTTTGTTTAAGGCAGGCAAACACTGAAAATAAGTTAAAATCTTTGGAACGTTTCCCTGCTAATGTTTTTGGTTTTCTCTAAAACATTGGAAATATGGGGAGAGAAAATTGGTGAAGGTACACTGATGTCTGTGATGCTCAAGTCCTAAGTGAAACTGAGAACTTTCTCAGGGATGTGCCCAGAGTCTCATTTAAACTGATAACTTGATTTAAACTGGTAACTGGATTCAGACCTGCAAAGAAACTTCCTTCCAGGCTATAGTTGCAAGAACTATTTAGACTTGATAAGTCTTCCTATGTGATGTAGGAGATTAGTCTCTAGGATCATTTCACATGCATCCCTGCAACCTCAGGTGACATATTTAAGATATTTAAGATACTGGTAATGACAGGTCTTTTCCTGCCTTACTGTAGCACAATGTAATTTTTGTGGCTTCACATCTCATTTTGTAAAGTGTCCCTGGTGGAGAGAGTGGTGACTTTTAGGGGTGGAGCATGTGAAGTTCTTGACTAGGGATCTAAGATTGTCTGTGAGTAGGCAGGACTGGGTGATAATGTGGCTTCCCTACATTACTTCATTATCAGCTTAAAGGGATCTATGACAGGGCTGTTATTCCCACTTTTCTCCCTTCCTGTGACATTTCAGTTTGTGAGTTTTAATGTTTCCTTTGCATAAGCCAGTTCAGCCTTTCAAATCTGAGTTGACTAATAATATCTTCTTTTTCTTTCTCAAAGCCTAAGCTTTCATTTAGATTGGTGAACTCCTATGGCTTATCTGCAGCTGCCTGAAGCAGACCCATTGGCAGTGATGCTGTGGGACTGGACTGCACAGGGGGCCTTTCTCATTCAGACACTGGTGGTTGGTTCAGTGTATGTGATCCAGGAGAGTGCCCATGCAATTCTGGCTGGGAGCTGAATACAAAGCAGGGCTGGACTCCTGAAATTGTTCCCATAAGAAGGTGATTTTCCATGTCTGTTGTTACTGTTCAGCTTTGCTGTGAAGTCTTCAGTACCTGTTCTTTTAACAATTTATAGAAAGGTGTGAAAGCAAATACAAACTGGTCTTTATTTTATACAGCAGCAGAGTGGAAAATCAATTTCCCACAGACAGAAAACCAGTGTGAAGTGTGGTTGAAATGAAACTTCTTTTCACTAGTTCTACTTAGTGTACTTTAGTCCCATAAGGGAATAACAGATTTGATGCTAGTTTAAAAAGCAAAGGATTAAATAAAGAGGTGCTATGTAAAAAATTCATATGGGCGACCACACAAGATAAGTTTTAGATATCTTATTGAATAGTTACAATGAGGAATTTTATAAGTAGATGTTCTAATAAAGTTTCTAAGCCTCAGTAATCTGTTTTTAGGATGTCCACTGTCATCTAACAGCGGCAGTGTTTATAAGTGATATTATCGAAGAGGAAAAAGCCATCTAATTTTAAGCAGGATGTAGCAAACTTGCATGTGAATTTCTCAAAAACTGGGCTGGATGGTTGAGAGAAGGAATAAAAATGGAAAAGGTGACAGAAACTTCTCTCAGCAAAATTCTTAACAACAGGTGACACCCAGCTAAGGTTTAAAACTTTGTTGCAGAATATGGGTGAGTAATCCGTGTAATATAATAGGCAGTTTGTAGTTGCTTGCCATGTGACATAAGGGAGTAATGTAGTTAAAATAGCTGCAATTATGTAACACACAGCCTTGGGAAATAGGAAGGGCAGAGCTGGTATTTCCCAGGTAAATCTTAAGATACCATCTGTGAAATGTCCTAATTTAATTACCTTCTGAACTTCAAGAGCAGAATTAACAATAGTATACAAAGTGATTCTGAAACACGAAAGTTTCATAATTGTGCCTGGATATGTAAGCCAGTATTACTGCCATTTCTTAAGCTATAATTTTGAAATCAGACCTGCATGGGTCAATGCTTTCTGTAGGCTCTCCACCTCTTCCAGTGGGGTCTGCAGGGTGGATGATCCTCCAGAACTGGATTGGATCTTCATCACTGTCTTATCAGGCTAGGTGTGATACACCAGAAACTTGGCTTTTGGGACCCATCCTGGGTGGCAATTAGACCATGGAATTCTGCACTGGGTTTTCATCATCTCCAGACATTTTCTAAAGGATCACTGTAAAAGTATCTGTCAGTCTTTTTAATAAGCTTTTATAAGCTTTTTTCTCTAATGTAAATTTTTAATGTTAAGCATTTTAAGGTCACATTGAATTGAAAATTATTTTTTGGAGTGACAGAGCTTACATTAGATTGTTTCATTCTGGGTTTTTTTTCTTATTTTTTTTTGTGATTTTTTTTTTGTGGGGGNGTTCTTTTATATGCTTATTTTGTTTAGTAGCCTTTAATATTAAAAAATTGTTGTAAAATTACTATTTAAAAGCAAATCTTGATATCTGTTATATTATTTAAAAACTATGTAGGGGGAATAAATGAGCATAAAGAATGGCAAATATCTTTCATGTGGGTTAAGCAAAGGAATGGGAGAAACTTCTTGCTCTCATTTAAAAATTAGAAATATTTGAGGCATATCAGTAATTCCAATTACCAAAATCACTAATAGTTTTGTGAGCTAAGTGAACTTGAGCACTTGCAACAGCTTGTTTCCTTACCACTTCTCATCATCAGACTTTCTCATATGGTTTGCTGTAGAATTTGTGGCATTTCTGTTGGTGTAAACAATCTTATCTGCCCTTGCCTCTCCAGTAAAGGTAATGGTCCAACTTGGAACTGGTTCTGCCAAGCTATACATCTTAGCTCAGCTGCAGTTAGTGGTCTCTTCCAGCTGTCTGCTGAGCCGCAGATTACTTTGCTCTTTATCTCAAACCTTTTCCTCCTTTGCCTCATTTATATCTCCTTTTTTTATAGTGGTAGTGGTACATTTGTTTAAAGATGTCTTCAGAAATTATGCTGACTTGAACTTAGGTTCACAGTATTATTTCCATTGACAAAAAGAAAAGTAGTGCTTATTTCTTTTGAAGAGCTGAATATCTTACATACATTTTTGGATAATTTTGACACTTGTTTTCCAACAGCATGTATTTGAGAGGACTTCCTTTTTTATTTAGAACTTTTCAAGCTGTGCAGACTACTTATATGACTACATTTTTGAGCTTATGTGAATCGTTTGCAATATATTGTTCAAAATAATCCAATTTTGAAAATGACTCTGCTAGTATTGCTTAATTTTGAGAGAGTTTGCTACAAACTGTACAATCATTGTGCATTTTTATGGCATTTTTAAATTTTGATATGAGCAGAAAGGGGAAGATTGGAAATAAAAGTGCTGATGTACTGATTCTGTAAGTACATTATCAAGTAGGTAAACCAAATGTGTTTTCCTGACTCAACGATGTCTGTACAAATGCATAATGGGCAGATTAGTTTATAGTATGAAGAACTAAAACTGTGTATTTAGCAAATGGCCTTCTCTGGCCCCAAGTCTTTGACACTTCAGATGAACACTTTACAGTCTCACATTTAAAAAATAATTTCTGTAGCCTACAAAACGGACAAACATTTTGAAAGATTGTATTATGGTCAAAGCATTATCAGTTTACTTCTTACCAACACAGTGGTACTATAAAAATACATCCTTCAAAAATGGTTTGTTTTTTCCTGATGAAGCACAAGTTAGTTTTTTATTGGGTGTATAGGCATGTGATTTCCTTTTTCTTTTGACTCTTCTATTAAAATAAGGCAGGTCTTGATCATGTTATTTTCCAGTGTGTATGAATGTGTGTGAACTAAGTATAAAAAGTAAGATAGAATATCTTTCATGGTGGTATTAACTCTCCCTTTGTAGGTGATTAACAAAAAAATTATTCTGAGAACCTAACATTAATGTCAACTATTGTCCACAGAAGTGGATTTATGAAGGAAAACTGAGTAGCTAGTTAGGAAAATAGGTAAATTGTAAAGCACATTGAAAGTGAAATAGTAATATCATATGTAAAAGTTGGTTTTAATGAACCTTTTAACTGTAGGAAAGTTCTGAACAGCACTGTCTTTCTTGCAGCCATTATTTCCAAAAGTAATTGGAGTTAACTTACTGTATTTTGCTTACCTTTGGATTCAGATTAATTGATCAGTCACTATTGAGTGGTGAGGCTGTGGGTGCTTTCTGTGTAAATCCTTCTCTCAAATTACTGAACTCCAGAATCAGAAGAAGTCTGGTAACTGTGGTGGAGTTTCATCTTGCTTGACTATGAGCAGAAAAGAAATCTTGAAGGCTGAGACCCTCTGCTACCTAAACTTTTGAGGACTGTTTTAAAGGAAGAGGAGCTGTGAGTGTTGGGGTCAGGAGTGGTGGGACAAATCCCTCACCATCAGTATGGCTAGGGCCAGTTTCACTATTTTCATCATCTGCCTTTCTGCTACAACCAGAAGAAATCTACTGGAAATAGTCCAGCTCCAGATAAAAGTCTTGCATTTGGCCTCAATGCCTAGCAGGCTTAAGAGTTGCTATTTAAATGCTGACAGCATGTTTGTCTGACTTCTGATGCAAAAATTAAAGTGAAGTTGAGAAGTGAGTAAATGTAAAGAATTGTCTATTTTTGAGTTTGCAGTTGTTGAATGACAACTGTAAGAGGATGTTAACAAACAACACCCTGAGCCACTGTAGTGGGTTGACCCTGTCTGGATGCTAGATGCCCACCAAAACCTTTCTCTCACTCACCTTCACATCTGGACAGGGAAGAGAAAATACAGCAAAGGGTTAAGATAAGGATTGGGAAAGATCACTTGCCAAATATCACCACAGGCAGAACAGATTTGAATTAAAGGTAATAATTGAATTTATTACTAACTAAATCAGAGCATGATAATGAGAAGTAATATGAGCCCTTAAAACACATTCCTCCCACCCTTCCCTCCTTCCCAGCTCTGCCTCCTCCCGCCAGAGTAGTGCAGGAGATGGGAAATGTAGGTTGTGGTCATTTCATCACATGTCCCTGCTGCTGCTCAGGGAGAGGAATGCTTCCCCTGCTCCAGCATGGGGTGTCCCCCATGGGAGCCAGTTCTCTAAGAACTTCTCCAGTGTGAGTCCATCCCACAAGCAACAGTTCTCCATGAGCTGCTTCAATGTGGGTCACTCTTCCATGGAGTGCAGTCCTTCAGCCACAGCCTGCTCCAGGGTGGCATTATCCTTCCATGGGTTCACAGCCTCCTCTCAGGCATCCACCTGCTCTGGCCTGGGTCTCCTCCAGGGGCTGCAGGTGGATCTCTGCATCCCCATGGCCCTCCATGGGCTGCAGGGGCACAGCTGCCTCTCCATGGGCTGCACCAGGGGCTACAAGGGAGCCTCAGCTGGCATCTGGAGCCCCTCCTGTCCTTCTTTCTGCACTGACTTGGGTTGCAAGGGCTGTTCCTCTCATGTTCTTACTCTGCTCTTCTCTGGTGGCAATTACAACTGCACAAACATTGGGGTTTTCTTCTTCTTCTTCTTAAATCTGTTATCACAGAGGCATTACCACCATTTCTAATTGACCTAGCCTTTGCCAGAGGCACATACATCTTTGGAGCCACTAGAGACTAGCTCTGCTGAACACTGAGGAAGCTTCTCACAGCCTCTCACAGAAGCTGCCCTGTAGCCCCCCCTCTACCAAAGCTTGCCTATGCAAACCAAATACAAGGATATTAAATGGCAGTTGATGATTCAGCTGTGCTGAATTTTCTGGGTTTTTAAGAGCTGTATTGAAGCAGATTTCTTGCTTAACTTTAGTCTTGGTCAGCATGTTGAGCTAGCCAGTCTGAGTGCCAGTAATGTGAGGGTGGGAAAACTGAGTGGCAGTGAAATCAGTAAGCTACTTTTCTTACCAAAGAACCAGTGAAATATAATATGATTATTTGTACTCAGTGAATATATTTGTCAAAAAATTGAGCCATGCTCTGCATAAGGTTTCTGCTTTGGTAGAGTTCTATTATAACCACTGCATGATGTACTTTCAGTTTGCCATGCCTTTTCCCCTTGACAGACTGTTCTCATGTGTCTGAAATTGAAAGAATACTGGATTAAAAGGATTATTTATTGTAGTCGGTCTAACAATTTAATACAATAGTTATTTATAAAGTAAACATTTTTAATGGGTCCTCCCCAGCACCAGTT
This sequence comes from Toxostoma redivivum, assembly GCA_013397375.1. Classification (NCBI taxonomy): domain Eukaryota; kingdom Metazoa; phylum Chordata; class Aves; order Passeriformes; family Mimidae; genus Toxostoma; species Toxostoma redivivum. Next base: position 38,280 of record VXBI01012026.1, read on the forward strand.
ATGGCTGAATTGCTTGGCTGTCACAGTTGAGCACTCTGAAGTACCTGATGTTCAGGACAGGGTTGGATTTATGTGTATTTGATATCATCCATAGTTGGTTTATGGAGCAAGGTGACAGTAATATTTATCATTTGCCTTTAACCATAAAATCTTTTCTCTCATGTGATTGCTAGCATAAAAAGCAAGAATGCTCCTCATGTTTCCATTAGTAAAGAAAAAGGATTCCCCCTACTTGTTTTGTCAGCACCTTTATCAGCATAGAGTGCTGAAGCAAATATTGTAATATGAATACAGGATGCATGAAAATGGTCAGCGTGAAAGTAGTGACATTGAATTGGGAAATGCTGATGTTGCAGGATGATAGAAAACGTGAATTTTAAGGAGACTTGCAGAGGGAGTATTTTCCAAATGTGAAATTGGTGGTGGTTGCAGTTATTCAGAGACACAGGACAGAAGTGTCCAGGAACCAGGAAAACAAGTGGGTAGTAGAATGAGAGTGGAGATGAGGTAGATCAGATGAACTCTAATGAAGGCAGTCTTGTCTGTGTTGCATCTTGCAATGATAGGTGGCTAAAAATTCCTGCAAAATGGCAGTGAACAGGATGTACTTGCAGAGGTAGAAATAAGGATGAAATTGTTTTTCTGGACTGTTAAGGTGAAGATAAATGAGAAGATGACAGTGGGATGATTTGAGGAGAGAGATACATTACCATCATGAAGGGAAGAACTGGCACTCTCAACCTGCAGCTGGCCTAACCTGGAGGAGATGCAGAAGGGCTGCCAGAGGAAGGGAGTTGGTTATCAAGTTGTGCTGCAGCCTGAAATAATAAATAAATAGTAATAATAAAGGTGAATACAATGTGAAGGTTGCACAGGGGTATTGAGAGAATTCATAGAGTAAAGTGAGACAGTGGGTAGGGGAAAAACACCATCAAATGTACTGGGATATTTAAAAGGCATTTTCTAGGGGGAGCAAGGAAAGGGAAGAGCTGATGAGGGTTTGATTGTGGAGCCAAAGTCAGTATTCATATAGGTATACTTTGAAAAATTTGACATAAGTAGGAGGTACTGCATGCAAAGTGGATGTGCTGGGTAATTTTCGTGGGTTAATGGTATTGCCATTGGTACTATGACATTCCATGATTCTGGTATGGAAATAGTTGATTCATCAGAGTGGTATTTGCATACAATTGTAACATGGCTAATTATTGTATTTAAAAGGAGTATGCTGACATATTGGTACCTTTTCTCCTTCCCACATACCTTAGAAATACCTCTTATTTTGAATTTCTTTTTCAATAATAAACATTGCAAAGCTGGACTTCCTCACATATCAGCGGCTTGGACTTTAAGTGGAGATGGTGATAAAAAATAATTTGAGCATCTGTTCTTTATTCATATTCACCTCTTAACTGTAATGGTTAACCACAGCACAGTTCCTTGAGATAACACTTTATGGCACGGAAGTACCTGGTTTGTATGTAGAGATTGCAAAATCATATTGTTGTGCATAACAGCTCTGCTATAAATTAAACTCAAGGATAGTGGGATGTGGCCAGCTAATGCTTCCTGGTCTGTATTTCACATATGGTGTGTTTTTAACCTTTTCTCTTTTTTCACCACTCTGTTTCCTGAAAATCTTTCCCAAAAAACTTTATTAATCTTTCTTTATTGAAAAAAACAAATCTGTATTTCTGTTTTGGTTTGTTTCCTGCAGGCAGCATCATAAAAATCAAGTGAAAATGGCGTTTAGCAATCTGACATCAAAGGCTATATTACTGTATGATGAATGGATTAAAGATGCCGGTGAGTCATTTAAATCTAAACCTTACTAACTCCTAATAATTTTGAATAGCAATGTGTAGCTATGCTAGATGTGCTGTTTATCAGCTTAGAAGTAGCTTTGTCATCCTATGAATATTTGTAAGACTTGCCAGGTTACCTATTAACATGGCAGTCTAGTTTCTGCATTTTAAAATAGGAAATAAACAAAACTGAGGTAGTTTATGGATATAAACTCTGAGTAAGTAAAGTGCAGACAATGATTCTCTTGTCAGTCTCTGGTTGCCTCAATATATAGTTTGAGTTTTTCCTATGGTGCTGAATGTATAGTTTTAACTCTTTTTCATTACCAAACAATTGCATTTTATCAGTTAATTAATGCAGGCACATTGCATTAATGCATTTTGCTTTTGCAAAATGAGAAAAAAAACCAACAACCCCAAACCCTGAAAAGTTTCAGTATTTTGAAATTAATCCTCAGAGTAATTAGCTCTGTCACAGTGGTACTTTGAAAAAGAATGTTAGTCTCTTGTTGCAGTTAGTAAGGGATATTAATCACTTTTTGCTTTTATGTTACCACTGTGTTATTCTGTATACTCAGCAAAAGCTGATAGAGAAGACCTCAATTTTGGGATTAAGACCCAGCAGTCTCAGTGTTTCTCACTGTGGTAGAAAGATAGTGACAAGGATTAGCTAATTCCTGGAAGAAAATTAAGTGGTTAAGGTTTGATAGATAAGATTACTGATCTGTCTTTTCCAGCTGAGCACCACTTTTCTTGTTCTGTCAATGCACAGCCTGCAAGTGAGCAGGGAGTTTAATCAGTATGACTGACTCATGGGATGGAGCGAGCATTTCTGCTGCAGTGTCCATGACTCCAGAACCTGAGTTGTCTCCATGCCCAACAGTGCTTGTATTTGGCTTTTTCTATCATAGTGTTAGTGGTGGAACATGGTTTTCTCAGGATCAGGCTGGGAAGAACAGCAGGAAAGGTCTGGTAGGAGCATGACAAGTGTGGATACAACGAAAACAGTCGGTTGTGAAGAGATGGTTGCTCTCTTGAGTGGACATGAGCAGATTCCTCATGCTGTGGGTCACTGCCCTCGGTCTGTGGGCAGCAGCAGTGGCACATTACAAGCTGTGAGCAGCATTGTAAAGTGCTCTCCTCCTCAATGTGTTTCTACACTTCCAGTGGCTGTTAACTACAGCAGAGAGGTGAAAGGTTGCTTGAATGCTGTGGGTTGAAAATTTGCTGACTTGAAACATTTGGCTATGAATTAAACACTTGACAAAAATAACAGTAGTATAATTTTACCCTTAAAATACAGCAGCAAACCATGAAAGCAACAGTTTACTGAGTCAGTAGTTTAAGTTTGGGGTCATTCTGAACCAAATCTTCCAAAAGTCAGTATAAAAGAAAATAAAAATTACATGAGGTTCACCTGCTTATAGAGAAATGTAGCCGTCTTTGGTGATCTGGGACTCTCTGATGAACTACAAAAGGGTGCAATGGAATCATGGTGATGCTCACATGAAATACCTGCCAGCTTCATCTGCAGGGAGAGGGAGCTGGTGTGCTTAGGAGGAGGTGCCTCTGCAATACAGATCTCTGACATAACTGTACAGTAACTTGCAACATTTGCTTGTTTTATTATAACTTTCTTGTTGACTGAAAGTGTGTGCTTTGTCATGCTGTAATGACAGAATATCATGGCACTCATGATTCTGTGTGTCCTTTTCATTATATGTAAAGAAGGAAGTGCTGAATCCTACATGGGTTAAATGATGTTGTTAAGTCAATATGGATTTGAGGTGAATGGATTCTGAAATATGATTGGACAGAAAAACCTAGACCATCAAGAACTAAATACTACCATGTACCTGTCTTAGTAAGTTCTATAGACATCTGATCTCTTTTTTCTTCCCCCACCACCTCTAGATCCAAGACTGGAAGGCTGGCCACTCATGTCTTCACCTTTTCCAACAACTTTTATCATTGGAACCTACGTTTATTTTGTCACTTCTTTGGGACCCAAACTCATGGAAAATAAAAAACCTTTTGAACTCAGGCAGATCATGACATTTTATAATTTTAGTGTGGTAACCCTCTCTTTATATATGACTTACGAAGTAAGTACTATGTTTGTAATGTGTTTATATATTTCATGTCTTTAACAACTAACTTTTAACAAATTTATTAATATAATTCCCACACTGCAGTTTTCAAATATTATTGTCATGGAAGTAATTATATTCCTCCAAGCTGTATGCTAAACTTGTAATTCTTGGAAAAAGGGAATAATACCTTCATACCCAGAAAGAGAGAACATGAAACATTTTGTGTCATTATACATAATTTAAAAAGTTAAAAATTTTCATCATTCAAACTCTTTGAACTGCAGCAGGTAAAGCAGACAATATGCTTTTCTTAGTATCTTGTAATTGTTTCTGTCCTACTAGGTGATAATGTGACAACCTGCCCTTAAAGAGAAGGGACAACAATGATTCAAACACTGTATAGAGTATATCTACTATGAAATAATCTTCATAGATGTGCCTTTAAATGACAGAAATCAATGACAGGAGTTAACAAAATGTAATTCAAGGCATTTTTGTCCTTTAAATAAACAAACAAAACCCCTCTAAACAAAAAACCTTCAACTTCTGCCCACTGCTTTCACCTGCCAAGCCCAAATTATGAATATCTTTTAACACTGATTTTCCCCACAACCCCAAAATCACAAATTCTNCCAAAAACCCAAAATCTCCCTTTTTTTTTTTTTTTTTTCAAAAGCAATGTTGAGATTTTGCTGCTGTTGGGTTTTACTTGTTTGTTGGGATTTGGTGGGCTTTGGTGGGGTTTTTTGAAGTGTAGCTATTTGTTGATGGCATTGTGTGAATGACAGCCTTACACATTTGCTTGGTGAAGCATCCCTGTCCTAGTACTGGCCCTGTGCATGACTCTCAGGTTATATGGCTATTTCAGGTTTGGCAAACTAGTAATAAAAAATTGTCAGATTATTGTGCCAAATTGACAGGGTATGTTCCTGTTAGCTTAATTTGCACGAATTTTAAAGTGAGTTACAGTGAACTACCTTCTAATCTCGCTACAGGCACTGCAGCAGCAGCTACTTTGTGTCATGACTCTTGTGTGGAAAGTGGTGGGCAAGATAAACATTTTTGCTGTTTAGACTTTTTAAAAAAAATTGCCGAATTTCCTTTTGAAATTGAGTTCAAAGTTTGGTTTTGGTTATAAACCTCAGAAACAAACAAAAACCCACCAAATAAACCCACAAAGAAACAATAAAAGAAAAAAAAAAAAAAAACTTCTGTTAGTGTCTATCACTGGCATGGTATTCAATAACTCTGCTGTCAAGACTTCCATGTTACAATTTCATCAAAGAGTGCATGGACAGAGTATAACTGCTTGAATTTCTGCTACTGTGTGGTGGTCAGCAAGAAGCTGATTCTTTCCCTTTTTGGAACCAAGTCGTTTGGTGGGTATTTTAGTATTGTGCTGGTTTGCTGGTGTTCCAAAATAACATGTTTTTTTTAAGCAATCAGTCCTTTCAGGAAGTTAAAAGGACTAAAGCCTGCTTCTGTTAGGAGAGGTGAAGCTCTTACTATGTGTGACTGGATGGTGGTAATGAGAAGCATTACAAAGATATAAAATACATGCCATAGGGGCTGCTAATAGAATAAGCCAAGTATAATACTAATATTGTTGCTCTTGTCCAAACTTTAATATATTCCAAGAGAAAAGAGTATATTATATTATATTTGGTACATATAGTCCTGTGGTCATATGTGTGCTCTCAGTTGTAGCTTATTGTCACTCGTATGAGTGAAAAACTAATTGAAACAAAGTTTAGCTAAGCAGAATTTTAGAAATTACGGTATTAAATATACATCATGCATATTGATTTGTTCCCTGTCTTTAATGATAATTAGCAATGGCTTTCAGTTGTGCTGGCTTTGTTAGAGTATTAAGATGATTAAGATGCTGTGTTGTGGTCTTTTTTGTATTAAGATAGTTAGCCATGATAGCCATTTTGAAAAGATTAGTATTTGGTTTTGTGGTCTTACTTACACAGTAAGTTGTTTTCTAACGCTGGTTTTGAGATGCATCTCTTTCTTCTCTTCAGTTACTAATGCTGAAATAATGGGTATAGGAAGAAAATTCTGGTCTATGGGTGTGGTCCTGGAATTAGAAATTCATTAATCTACAACAGCAAAGGATTTTTGTGGTAGCTATCCCACACACAGGTAGATGATTGACAAAGTTGCTGATTTAAGCTGTTTTTAATATTGCTTTTCCCTTCCTGCTTAGCGATTGCAAAAGTAATCCAAAATTAATGAATTTTTCAAAAGATATAAAGTTAATCTTTGCCCTTTTCTTTCTTCCAGTTTCTTATGTCAGGCTGGGCCACAGGATACTCATTCCGGTGTGATATCGTTGACTACTCGAGGTCACCGACAGCTCTAAGAGTAAGTTGCCAAAGACAAAGGTGAATTGTTACTATGGAACAATAGAATGGTTGGGTTGGAAGTGACCTTGGAGGTCACCTAGTTCCAACACCCCTGATATGAGCAAGGACAACTTCCACTAGACCAGGCTGTTCAAAGTAGTGTGTTACACATTTACTTTATTTTTAGAAATGCTTTTTGAACAGTCTGCTTTTTGAATGCACTGTTGTAGAGTGGAATGCACTAAATGGAAATGCCCTCTTGCATAATGTAGAACACATGAGTTAACTGGAGGGATGAGCTGGTTGGTTGGGAGAAAGAAAGAGGCAAGGAATTCATTGGCTTGTTTTTGTTGCCTTTAAAATTCCTTTAGGTTTAAAAATTGTTTTGTGGTTTTTTTTTTTTAAATACAATCAAACTACACATTTAAATATTTCTGTCAACCTTGGAACATCCCTTGGCCCAGTACTTTCTTTTATATAGACAATTATTTGTCCTGCTTGGTTTTGTTTATGATTTTTATGGTTTGACAATTTGATTTTTACTCTTGCAGATGGTGCGAACTTGTTGGCTTTACTTCTTTTCCAAGTTCATTGAATTATTAGACACTGTAAGTATTTCTAGCCTAATAAAAGAAGTGGTTCTGTTTCCTTTTCATAGCAGAAGAACTAGTACTGTTCCGGGCTGAGAATACAAGTTGCTTTTTATTTAGTCCTCCAATTGTCAATAATTAGAATACCATTACATTTACCATCATGTTTACCCCTATTATCTCTCTGCATGATATTGTTTTTTTACACTGCTCTTCCTTCATTATCAGGAAAAATGTTAATGAGGGAACACACGTTTTAAATATTTAGGAAGTCTGGATAACTTCTCTGTTTAACAGCTGAGTACACTAATCTATTATGCTATGACAATGCTTGTCTCAATGCTGCAGATAAAAATCAGTTGATCAAGCTGAATATTTTTTTTACATCATCTTCAGATTTTTTCTTTCCCATTAATATCATCAACAGCTTTGAACGCAGGACAAAACTGCCATACCTACTTCCTCTAAATTCCTGAGATTGTCTTGAGTGTTGTGACTATAGAGATGTATGATGCCAGGCTGGCATTCTAACCTCTTTCGAAGAAAGTCTGAGCAGCAATGCACTGAAGCAGAATGCAGACCTCACTCACCACCACCAGCCATCTTCCCAAGACTTGCACCAGACAGGACTGACTGAGATATTTTCAGACCACCTTCTGAGTATTGGAATTAGCTGCACTTCTATTTGCCCTATTGTTTGAGGCACAATAGTGGTGGTTCAGGAGCTGACTCATGAGCAGTGAGGATGTTCCACATCCTCTGAGCAAAGCTGGCTGTCTGACTTTCCATCTGCAAATGTTCACAATTCAACACTGGAAGATCTTATTGACTAAACCAAATGGAATGATAATGCAAGTGTCAGGAATGCTAAAACAGGAAAATCCTGACAAGTATATCCTTCTATTTGCCTTTATTTGCCACAGGTTATAGTGCTCCTTTTTAAATAGTCCTGAGCTTGATTTTCTTTTAAATTTGTTTTGTTTGAATACAGACAATTAGGTACCTGTTTCTCAGCTTTTTTTGTTTTATTGCAAAAGTAATTTCTTAGCTGTATTTAAATCAGCTGATTTGAAATGTTTTTTTCTGGCACAGCAGACATCATCTCTTCTGTATCTGATACTACCCTTTCCATGACCTGACTTTTTAGTTTTTTTGCTGTCCTCCCTTAACATTTCCCTTGACACCTGTCCTTTAAAATGGGACCTGTCAATATCAATTAAGAATACCTACATATATTCTGTACAATTTTGATGTTTTCCAATGGTAGCTAAGTCAGAGTTCATAATAAAGTCCTATTTCTCTAACATAGTATTTTCAACTATTAGTCCTTCAGTCCTATTATTTCAACTGTTAGTCCTTCAGTTAATTTTCTCAAATGGTCTTTCATTAATAGTTCAGGAGACTTAAAATATGATGCTTGTAGAGACTTCTCAATCCAAGCTAGTCCATCTTACACAGTTTGTTGCACATGTAGGAGATGGCTCAACCTTTGACATTTGGTTTCAAAGCCTGCCTTGGCTTTTGAGATTTCACAGGTGGATTTTACTTACTGGTTTTAAGTATTTCTGAACACTAGTTTAGCCAGACACTCACTCAGTTTTCCTTCTTCTCCCAGTACTGTAACTGTGAAGAACTTTTAAATGTATAGTAGTGAGCAACCAGCACTGATGTGTACATTTTTCTTTAAATATGTTGGGCTTGATTACCTTCAGTAACATTGTGTTCATTAAAAATCTGTTTCAGATATTTTTTGTATTGCGTAAGAAAAACAATCAAGTTACATTCCTGCATGTTTTTCATCATTCCATTATGCCGTGGACCTGGTGGTTTGGAGTCAAATTTGCTGCAGGTACGAAGAGATCTGCTGGTAGCGAAAGTTATCTATGGAAGACTTTAAAAAATAAAAAAAAACAGTATTAAACACTGTGGAAATTTCAGGTTTTAAAATTTAAACTTCTGCAGTATCTTATGGAACAAATGATGTGGAGGCCAAAAGTCTGTGTCTCTCCCCTGTAGGGAATGCCCTTAGGCACTCCCCTCACAGTGGCTACTGAGAAGTTGCTCCCGCCATGCTTCCCTGTTCTATGTAAATCAATTGTACCCCATTGGCCCTTCCCCCCTCGTACCGCCCCTGTGCCCTCAGACAATTGGTTAGATGCTCTGCCCCGCCCCCTGGCTCTCCTATATCAACCCTGCTCCCGCAAACCCCTTGAGCCAGTTTGTCTCTGGTCCCGTTCCAGGAGGGAGAATGAAGTTTTGTATTGGACCACCACACACAGCTTCTGTCTCTTCCCTCCTGTGTCAGTTGAAGTGGAGAGCTCACAAAAGAGCTGAAATCACTCTGCCTGGGAACAAGCACGGAGGATGTGCCTGTGCCCAGAGGATGTCCTCCCCAGGACGCTCCTCTAGAAGGTCATGGCACTCCACCACCGCCCCAGGCGCCACCGTGGCAAACTGAGATCACTGTAATTATTTAAATGGGTGGGGATAACTCATTTTGCCTATTTGATGACATTTTGTTCAGTGTTGATTTCTTATGGGGGGAAGAGGTGCAGAGAAGAGAGCTGGATAAAAGAACATTATAACATGAAGAAGTCATTGAAAAATCATAATGCTAGGGGAGATACATGAAGCTAATAACTGTTGAAACTACTTCATAACCATTTTACCCCCTACAATGTTAGAACTGAGCTGGAGGGGAGGACTGCGTTCATTTCTTTTTCCTGTTTGAGAAATTTTCGGTCTTTGTTGCATTTGCTTTTACTGACTTTAGGTAGTATGTGTGGGATTTATTTACACCTGATATTTCAGCTTTCACAAAACTACAGAAATATTTTTTGAACCTTCTTTATAAAAGAAACATATTTTAATTGTTTTGAATTTAAATTCTTTGACCTCTACCAGCTTACCCTCACTTTCTCCTTTCCTTGATGTGTCTTTGCATTTTCCTATGCCACATTATTAGTGAGCACCACTAATAAATATAACTTGCCATGAGAATATTCTGAAAAGCACAGAGTGGAGAGATGCACAGTCATTTATAAATCCATTTCTGGAACAGTTTACGCTTTTTTAGGAATTTCTACTGAGAAATAGTGGGGTTTCATACATGTTTACCTGGAAACATGTTTTCTGTTTTTTCTGTTTTTTGTCCCAGAAAATCAGTGATGAATTGATGAAGCAGTTGTTCCATTGCTTTTCAGTCTGATATCTTAGTGTCTATTTTATGTCTGGTTTTTTCTGGAGTGGTCCAAAAAGCACTCCAGCAAATTTGTAGGCCTTTTGAACCTTTCCAGTGTGCAGCTTTTCCTTGTGTATAAATGGATATACTTCTGTTGTATTTGTTGAGTTTCTGTTAGTACGAAAGTGACGGATTGGTTATGTATTTCTCAAATCTTGCTGAGTGGCTGGTATTAAGTTAATAATAAAACTGTGAGTGTTTGTCTCAGCATACACCCCAAGTGGTTTATAGGTCTGCAAAGGGAAACCTGCAGCAAATAGCAGTCCCTCCTCTTCAACCTTGAAAATTTTCCACTTACAGGTGATTAACTTTCTCCTTTTTATCTGGATGTTGGATCAGTGTACCAGCTACAGGCTTCTGATTTTGCATTAGATTCAAATTTCCTATGTGATAATTTGACAAATACTTTCAGCAAAGTGTGCAAGAATTTTGTCCTCTGCCAGTAATAGTCCCTCATATTTATGCAGAGCTGTGTTTCTTCCAAAAACTCTATTGCTTATCTTTACACTTATCTTTCCAAATACTGTTGTTTGATAAGTTTAATTTTTTTCCAAGAATTTCAGTCCTGCTGGTGTTTACCTTGTATTCGGTTTCATCAGTGCTTGTCCTTCTAAACAGCAGCATTGTCAAGTTTTCAACTTGTTTGTAAAAAAATCAACAGTTTTGGATGGGGATGCTGTTTTTTTCTCTGATCTGATATAGATAATTATAAATTGATGCTTAGTATAGTGTTGCTTTTTGGAGCATATTTTTGTACTGTTGTGTAGGTTCCTTTTTTCTCTGCTTTAGCTATTTATTTTTTCTTCTGAATACTCACTGCACAAGCCAAGAAAAGTATGTATATTTGAACTGTAAGAACATTCAAATTATTTTTAAAAATACAAATAGCTAAGTTTCAAAGAAAGTTTGCAATCACAGCTGGAGGAGTTATGCCTTCTCAAGCTGGAAGATTAGTGTGAGCTACTCAAAACACAAAGTATGCTTTATTTTTAATTTGAATGATTCTAAATGGGAAAATGGCACTCTTTTTCTCACTAAATATCTCCTTTTATGTCTTCTTGTTTTCTTTTTGATGATCATTGTTTCCATGTTCATGTTTCTTTTAGAAATACTTTGCTGTCTGCTGCTTCTTGGATCACTTTTACCTCTAATTTCTTGTGTTCATTAAAATAAAGCTACTTTAAGCAGAATCATGTAGCTCCATGGTTAATCCAGTGGAAAATGAACTGTTTCCTTACTTGTGCTTTGAAATGCTCATGTGTTGCCAGTTACAGTCATAAATTTATCCCAATATGGGCTCTATTTAAGTTTCTTTTCCACTGTAAGTATATTTTGAGATTGACAATGGATTTGTGAGACTCTGGCTCATGATTACAAAAACTTACTGTCTGAAACTGTATTTCATTCCTGGGGAATCTGGAAATATGTATTGAGAAGAGACTTGTTACTTATTCTCTACAACTTTTTGAAGTTCATCATGATGTCTAGAAAGGAGGCAAAAACCAGGAGGAATGCTTTCTACTAAGTTTTCTGTGTCTCTATCAAATATATATTTTAATAAAAAATAAAAAATTAAACCAAAGAACAAAAATATTCCACTAAAATGTTTTTGCAGGTTATTAGATCAGCTGGGTTTAATTGCTGTTTTGGGAATGCTTAGATAAACTTTTTTGGAGGCAAGAAACTCATATGATCCATCAGAACTGGTATCAATCCAATTCAGGTAAAATACCTTGAGGGTTAGTCAAAATCTAGATTTTGTGGTACATGGTTTTTCATACCCTGGCTGAAGGCAACCTGCTAGGACCACAGTGGCCTTTTAAATACCTGCTGTAATACTACTACTATGTTTTGTTTTTCTACAGGTGGTTTAGGAACATTTCATGCCTTGCTGAACTGTATTGTGCATGTTGTCATGTACACTTACTATGGAATCTGTTCTTTGGGACCAGCCTATCATAAATATTTGTGGTGGAAAAAGTATATGACAACTATACAACTTGTGAGTAACTGTCTTTGACATATGTACCTCTCAAAAAACCTGATTGTGGCTAACACAGATTTGATGCAATAAATTTTTCCTTTTAGTTATGCCCGTGTGTGGAGTTTACAGTTGCTATATGATTTACTAATGTTTTAACTGAGGATAACAAAAGGTGTGAGCTCTCCACAGTAATATACTCAAATCTGCTGACTTCAGCATTCACTGTAATCACAGATTTAGACAAATAAGCTTTTCAGTTATGCAGTACTTGGTAAATATATTTACAAGACTCATTGCTTGTATAAAAAGTATCAAAATATAAGTTTACACCAAGAAAATACAAATTATGTACAGGATACACATGTAACATGTAGTTAGTAAAGGGAAAAAGTATTTCTTTAGAACTTGATGTTCTTTCACAGAAAATATTTGTGTTTAGAAAATTTACCTCTCTCCAACCCAGAGTATTAAAACCCTTTCTTGTGGTAATTATATTAAATGTTTCATCAGTTTTAGGTCACTTTCAAAAGGTTGCTCTTCTGAGTGCTTTTTCATGCCCACCTCATTTAATAGATGGATTTTCAAAATTCAGTTTCTGGCTAAACAATTGGCTTAGAATGAGCAAGGATGCTGATGGAGGAGATAAAGAAGCATCCTGTCTGCTTGCACCAGGGCTGGTTTTAGTAGAATACTTCATTTAGCCATGTGCAACTCTGAACAATGTAGCCTAAATATTTATAACTCAGTCTTTTTGACCCGGAGGCACTACCAGTGGACTATTAACTTGGAGTTCATATGGAGTCTTTTTGTCACATGCTAATGTGCAGGGAAGGTGGGAATTCTTGTTCCCTAACCCTGTAATGGTTGCTTGCTTTTCTTTTTTTTTTTCTTTCCCCCCTAATTTTCCTAAAGGAGCCTCCCATTTGTCACTGGAGAAACACTGTCTGCCTCCTTCCTTTTTATCTGAACTGGCCAGGGTAGAATCGTATTCTCCTACTATGAGTTCCTTAGTTTGTCCCAGAACTTCTCTTCCTTTATTACATAAACCTGTTTTTCAGTGGAGTAATATTTTGGGGAGATGGGCTATAAAGGTGCATCTGTGTCACATTAAGAAGTTGTATTGTTGTCCCTGTTGCTCCTTGCTTTGCCCCCACTCCACNAAAAATAGGGCCCCTAAATAAAAAAAAAAAAAAAAAAAAAAAAAAAAGATAGATGATGTCTATCTAAAAATGCACAAATATAAAGATAATTGGAAAAACTAAAATGTGTATGACAAGTACTGAGTACTTTGAACACACTTTGAGGGGGATAAAAATTACTTCACTTTAAATGTTGTAAGTTGCCAAGACTGTCAGCTGCATTTTATTTTAAGAATGATTCTTCAGTAAGTACTGTTTGTAGACTCTAAAGCATATTAATATAGTTAATACATAAACATTGTTACATCTGCTTATAAACTATACTACTTTAAAGGAAGCATTGTATGTTAATCTGTCAAGACAGTTTCATTTGAAGATCAAAGATTTTTGGATATACTGTCTTTTACTAGGAGAACTGAATTCATTTCATGTTTTACTCAGTTGAACATTATAGTAAATGTTGGAAAGCTACTAATATGGGGATTATCTGAATTGTCTTGTAGCATAGGGATCAAAACATCTTACTGATTTGTTCACTGTAGTAGCCAAATACACTTATTCAATGTCTCTATGGATATACTTTATATTNTAATTTTCCTAAAGGAGCCTCCCATTTGTCACTGGAGAAACACTGTCTGCCTCCTTCCTTTTTATCTGAACTGGCCAGGGTAGAATCGTATTCTCCTACTATGAGTTCCTTAGTTTGTCCCAGAACTTCTCTTCCTTTATTACATAAACCTGTTTTTCAGTGGAGTAATATTTTGGGGAGATGGGCTATAAAGGTGCATCTGTGTCACATTAAGAAGTTGTATTGTTGTCCCTGTTGCTCCTTGCTTTGCCCCCACTCCACCCCTACTATCTGTTTTTCAGCAAACAAGCTATGTTCAAGTTTTTTAAACTTCTGTAGTAAGGTTGTAATTTGTTTTAAAAGTACTTATTTTCTTCACCTTTTTCCTCCAGGTCCAGTTTATTATGATTACCGTCCATATAGGACAAATCTACGTCATGGATGATTGTCCATACCAGTATCCAATTTTCATGTTTATTATTTGGCTTTATGGCTCTATGTTTTTAGTCTTGTTTCTCCACTTCTGGTACCATGCATACACCAAGGGACAAAGACTGCCAAAAATGGCAAAAAATGGCATCAGCAAAGATCAGTGAAAGAAATTCTTGTCTCTAAAACCAAAGAAGTGTGTATGTCAAAGGGGAAACTTGCACTACTTGACAATCAAGACGTTTAGGTGCGCACACTACATGGTGTATATTTTGTATGTTTTCTTCCAAAACAGAATTTGTATTTTTACCATAAGTTATTTGGGATTCAGAACNTACATCTGCTTATAAACTATACTACTTTAAAGGAAGCATTGTATGTTAATCTGTCAAGACAGTTTCATTTGAAGATCAAAGATTTTTGGATATACTGTCTTTTACTAGGAGAACTGAATTCATTTCATGTTTTACTCAGTTGAACATTATAGTAAATGTTGGAAAGCTACTAATATGGGGATTATCTGAATTGTCTTGTAGCATAGGGATCAAAACATCTTACTGATTTGTTCACTGTAGTAGCCAAATACACTTATTCAATGTCTCTATGGATATACTTTATATTGGTAGCCTGTGCTGTTTGTGAAGTGGGGCTAGGAGGATTATGGAATTTTTTAATTCAATAGCCAAAATCTTAGTACTCAAATAAAATGTAAAAGAATTTTGATTTAATGATTTAAGCTTAAGTGTTGCCTACCATGATTGTACTGTGCTCTACTTTCTTCCATTTCCATTATCTACTGAAATACATGTCTAGAAAGAGTTTGTGTCATTTTGGTTGTTTTTATTGTTACGGCTTGTTTCTATCAGCTCAAGGTTAAAGTTACTCCAGTTGTCTTGTCTGGAACCAGACAAAAAAATGTGACATTTTCTGAGCTTCTGAAAATGGCACCGGCAGTGATGACTGAGCATGGCTCCACTCTATGTAGAATGAACCCAGTATGTTGTTTTCCAAGCTTAGGCAGATTGTTAGGGTCACATTTGTTTGGAGATCAAAGGAACTTGCTGTTTGTAAGTTGCACTCATACTGAATGAGATTATTAAGGAATTGGTGCACACAACAGACCTGAAAATGAGGAATTAAATCTGTTTAGATTAATATTACCATTAAACAGTCTACAACACCAAAAAAAAGAAACTTGCAATATTTGTACAATCTTTATCTTGATCTGATCTGTGGGATTTTCAATTACTCAAAACTTTGAGGCAGATTTTATAGCCTCCCTGTTGTACAATTCCAAGAGATTAAGCTTTGTTACTTGAACACTTTTATTTTACTGACATTTATGTGCACTGCAAATGCTAAAGGAATGTAAACTTTAGGCTGCACATGAGTTGCAAATGTTTTCTTCAGAGATTACATCAAGTTTTTAAAGTAAATAAATAATTTGTATTTTATCTATTCACTATTGAATCCCTGTAGCTATCAGCTCTCATGGCAGCTTGAAAGTAGATCTCAAGTATTGAGATGACTTGAGATTTAAATTGTGAAGTTGCTTTTAGATGCTTGATCCTAGAATCATCAATGTTCAGTTCCCAGCTCCCTGGCAGTACAAGTGGAGAGAGGTGCTTTATCACAAGATCCTAAACTGCTGTGATGCTGATCAGCGGCCACATCTGTTTGGTGGGAAATGCAGTCCATCACTGACTCAAAGTCCAGCCAGCTCTGGCCTCTATGAATGCCCCTAGCCTCCAGTGTTAGGGGGCTTTCCTTAAGGACAGAGACCTATTGCTGTTTTTTCAAATGGCAGAGAAGGATTATGTTTTCTTTATATATATATATATTCATTTATTACATAAGTACTGATGAAGGAAGTGGGACAGTTTGTTTTGTTCAGGCCTTCTTGAGCCTGCGCATTCAAATGTATTTGGGAAATGTAGGCCTTACGAGGGAAAGGCTGTAATAGCTAGTCTCTAGTGAAAACTGGATGCCCTCTGCTTCTTGTGCAAGGAAACAGGAATTACTCTGTAGCCTTGCAGATGATTTCTGTGCTGGTAGGGGAAGTCTTAGTTCTGGTCTCTGATTATGCAATCATACCTCCTTCCCTGCCTCATAAATATGGATGTACGAATGCATCCTGCATCTTGGGTGTGAAGGGACAGGTACCTGTTTGTTGGTTTGGGAGCTAGATCTGCAACTGATTTTTCAAACTCACTTGGGCTTAAACAGGAGCTGAGACTATGCGCAGTCAAAATGAAGGAGTGCTGCATGTGGACAGGTGCTGAACAGAAAGGAGCCAGGAAAACTTCAAATTCCAGCAGCTGTACATTAGCCAAATGCTTCCAAAGTCAGTTGTTTGAGATTAAAAACTAATAAGCAGGAGCAGAAACTGGAGATGCTAATCATACTGTGGGCTGTCAGCAAGTGCCATGTCAGACTCCCACTGCATAATATCTTGCACAGCGGTTTAGTCTTCTGTGAGTTATAAAGCATTTGGAGAAAGAGAATTCAGTGTTTCACAGTGAGTTGTATGGATGCAGTCTCAGAGGATGCATATAGTCTAACTGTGACAATAACATCAGCTCAAAACAAATCCCGTCCTCCTACACACAATGTGAAAATCACACAATCTTTATCTCAACCTAAAACCATCTCACATACTTAAGTGTATACTTTTGAGCTAGGCTAGAAAGAGGAGTCCAACAGTCAGCTAATGTTATAGTGAATGTTGACTGACAGTGAGGGAAATGGGGCTAAAATTTTGTTTTCCTTAAACCGGGTGGCAAAGAAACATTGGTATTACCAGCTGTTCCTTTCCTATAAGAGTCCTAAAAATTGACAGCTAGGTCATCTGTAATAGGTATCACAGGAATTTCAGTTGCATCCCTGCCCAGGATAGGTGACCTGGATAAAAATCACCCTTTCTTTAAAGTGCTCATAGAAAGCTAATATACAAGAATTCAGTGAGTTCTGTGGCACTAGCATCAACTCGTGTCTTCTGTAAGAATAATATCAAAGGTAATTGCAAGTAATTATCATCCCACACACTGCCCGAATTCAAAACAAAATTCTATAACAAAAATTTTGATGGGAAACAATTGAAAAACATTTAAAATAGAGGGTTTGGAGGGATTTTTTTTTTTGCCCGTCACGTGCCGCTCCCGCAATCCAATGGGCGAAGGCGGCGGCGCCCGGCCGGATTCAAACGCGGCGCGGAGCCGGCGCAGCCGCGCCCATGGAGCCGCGGCTGGTGGGGCCTGGGCCGTACCGCGCCACCCGCCTGGTGAGTGCCGCCGCCGCCATCCCGGGCACCGCCGCCCGCCCGCGCCTCTGGCCCCGGCGGCCACTCGCTCTCCTGGGTGCTGGCCGGTGCTCCCAGCCCGCGTCTCTGCGGGGNTTTTAGTTTGATTTTTTTGTTTTGTTTTAGTTAATACCAAGGCTGTGTTCTCTTTATTGGGGCAGCAATTCACTGGCCAGTGTTTTCCTGACATGGTTTAAACTTCTTGCCACACACAGAATTGTAAAATGGCCAGGCTGGAGGGGTCCAATCTACCTGCTCAAGCAGGGCCATCCCAGAGCACATGGCACAGGACTGAGTCCAGATGGTTCTGGAGTAGCTCCATGAGGGAGGCTCCAGAACGTCTCTGGGAAATCTGTTCCAGTACACAATACCTACACAAGCAATATTCCTCCTCATATTCGTGAGGAACTTACAGTCCATTAGTTGTCTGCCCGTTGTCTCTTGTCCTGCTGCTTGGCACCACCGCGAAGATCCAGTACACTCCCATGGGACACCGGCCCANGGTGCGGAGAAGAGCCCGGCCGGGCGGAGGGGCAGGCTCAGCCTTTTGTCCCGGTAAAACCTAAGAGAGGCTAGAGTCGTATCCATAGATCCGCAGGTAGTATGGGGCTCTAAATATTTCAGCCTCCTAAACCTGGTGTTTGCTCTCGGGTCTCGACAGTTTCAATCCTAGGCTTAGGTTTCGATGTTCTTGTGAAAGCAGATGGTCAAAAAGGTGTGTAGTTCTGCTTGCAAAACTGGCTGCATTCTGGCCGCAGGAAAACCTGGGAGTAGAGCTCCCGTAACGATTGTCTTTGTTCTTTCCCAGTGGAACGAGATAATCGAGCTCTTCCGAGCTGGGATGCCCTTACGGAAGCATCGCTGTCGTTTCAAGAGCTATGAGCGTTGCTTCAAAGCCTCGGAGGCAGTGGACTGTTTGCATGAGCTGCTTGGCTCTAACCAAAACTTTGGCCCAGAAGTGACTCGCGATCAAACGGTTAAGCTGCTTAAAAAATTCCTGAAAAATCATGTTATCGAAGATATTAAAGGAAGGTGGGGAAAAGAGGACTTTGAAGACGATGGACATTTATATCGGTAAGCCTGTATACGGTGACAGAAAGATTTTGTTTTTCTTGGAAACAGAGTATGATAACTCTTGCTCATGTCTCACAAGTGTTTTTGTAGAATGCCTCTGAAAAGGTGTTGACATGTTTTCCCCTTTTCCTTTTAAAGACTTTATTTTACTTAGTAACTGCCATGATTTAATGTTTGACTTCATTGACTTCAGTTTTCTTGTCTGTTTTGAAATATTCTTGAACGTCATTTCTATTACGTTACATTCTTTGAATATCAGCAAAAGCTTTTGCAGCTTTCACAAGGTATTCTGATTGCTGATGGCAGACATCAGGTTTGTTGGTGCTGGGAGAGTACATGTTTAGACACACAGGTGGAAGTGAGAACGCCATTGGTCATCCAGCTCCAATTGTCCTTCAGCCCAACCCCCTGACTATTTTGATTGCTGTCTCCACTTCTGAGAGAAGAGAAAGGCCTTCTGAATTGAAGACATTTATGATGTGACCACTTTTTATGCTCCTTGGTTTGTAGGTGGACAAGGGACAAAGCTTTATTTGCTCCTCCTCAGGGATCGTTGCTTACTTATCCCTGCTGAGCATCTCAGCTGATGGCTTGTTAACAGAGGAGAAGAAATTTCTTTGTAATAAAAACTTAACATTACTGGACTGGGTTGTTTGACCTCTTGTGACCTCAGTTAAGGTTTGGGTGGACAGAAGTTGCAGGTTCTGAATTCATACCATCTCGTAGTGTCCTGTTTGGTGCAGAAGTATTATAAAGATGACCATTACTCCAAATAAGGATTTGTAACTTCTATCATGGTGCTCCTTCTTTTGAGGGAATGGGAGTTCTTGTTATGTAAAACATTAGGGAAAATAGGTTAGCAATAAATTTATGCTTCTCCTTATTAAAGCTATTATTACATACTCAAATTTTACATATTAATTTCTAGGTAATGATTTCTTAATATTCTCTTTGGGGGAATGGATAGTATTGAATTACTACTTGATATGTATTAAGTCAATTTTTCATTTTGCTCTATTGATCTTTAGCTTTTATTTCTGAGCCTTAATTCTTGTCAAAGATTTAATATGGGGTTAACTGCAATTAACTGCCGGTGTTATGCTATATTTCTTTGGTTTGGTTTTGCCGTGTTTGTGTGGCTGTGGGGTTTTTTGTTTATTTTGCATTAGCATGAGTATATATTCAAATTATTTTGTACTTTTGTTTCTTTGTATTTTCAGTCATGACTTTACTGAGCTGCAGTCTGTGGAAGTTGGCTGGGTGAAATATTTCTGTTCTTTTAATTTTCCGTGTGCTCTGCGTAGGGATCTGCTATTGAACAACATATTTCTTTTGTTATATGTTTTGTAGTGATGTTCTTTCTGCCCCTCCCACTGAAAAAATAACTGTTACTAATTGAACTTCTTTCAGTTAAACACTCATACCTTTCATGCATCTTGAACTGCAGCCAGCTTTTCCTCACTGGGCCCGGTGCATAAATAAGCTATATACATTACTCACGGATTTAAGTATCACACCATGCTTCTCTCCTATTAAAGTTGCTGAACATTGTTTTTCCAGCCTATTTTAGTGATGCATTCAATGTCCTGGCAGCTCCCTCTGGTGGACTTTCATAATGCTACTTGTAAAATACGGGTTTTTTTTTCTCCTCACAGTGCTAATGGAGGTAGTGGTACGAGTCAATTCTACTGACAGTGCTTACTTTGGAAATACATGCTTCATTCCTCCTGTATAAATTTATGTGTTAGCATGCTGTAACTGCACACTGTGTTACACAGCTGTGTCATTCATTAACTTCACATGTAGGTGTAGCTCTCTGCTCTTGTTTGTCCACAGAGTATGCAAAAGAAATATTGCCAAAAGCTGATTTGTGTGAAAATATTTGGCAAGTATTAAATGTGAAGATGAGATCTAATGTGACTTCTAAAAATAGCAAAGACTTATCAGTGTGTCCTGACCTACTGGCTCAGTTGAGTCTACAATAATGAATGAGAAGTTAGTTACTGTTTTGGAAGCTATTAGGCTTTACACATTTCTTTTTGGAATCCAGACCACTCTATTACAAGCAAAAGGGTTAGCACTCTTGCAAGGATAGCAATCTTTTAGGAATTCAGCAGCAGTACTTGTCAGGAACTCATCAGGAACATCACTGTTAGTTGACATTGTTCTGTATCCTTTATTCTGGACACAAAGAGGTATCTCTAGTTCCTCTTTTTATAAAAAAAATAGTGTTGCTGGCTATAACCAGTTCTGATCTTGATGTGTCAGCCTTGGTGTGTTCTTCAGTCCTTTGCTTTGAGTGCCTTTAGTCCTTCTCCATCTAGATCTTGCTGTAATGCTACCTGAGAAAGTGGAATGCACCTCCTTTTTCTGCCTGTGAGAACTTATTCTTTTACTGATTGGTTGTGAATCAGGGCAGCAAATGACACAAAGCTAAAAACTGTGAAGAACTGGAGAAGAAACAGGAAACTAATGATAATAGTGTAAGGCAAAGGAAAAAGGCTGCAGATATATGGGTATATTTTATTTTTAAAACAAACTCTTAAGAAATAGCATCTGAAAAATTGTTGAGAGCACTCAACAGCTGAACATTTGCCATCTAGTCTGGCTTACCATGAAAAACAGAGTAAATCTTGCAGGATTAGAGTGAAGTGCTTGCTGCTGGTTCTGAGAATAGTGATATCTTTGTGTTGTGGATGTGCTGCTGAACAGCACTGCGGTATGTGCTCAGTGTGTGTGGTCAAAACAATCAGTGTGTTTAACCATTCAGTGTAACAGTACTGGACTAACCAAACTGCAATACAAATTTAAATTAAAAACTTATTGAATGCTTGAAGTGCCTTTGTAGGATGGGGTAACATTTTGGAGAACCTTGGGGATTTCTCAAGTGTTTTTTCTGGTAGGATACCTATGCATGCTATCCAGCAGTGTACAAGCTCTTGTTGCAAAGTCACGGAGATATCTGTCTTTTATATTCTGATTTAAAAGAGTGAGTGAGGCTTAAGCAGTGTCTTAAGGCATCAGGAATCTCAGCATCTAAAGCCTGGGAGTCAAAGTAGACAAGAGTGGATCTGGGCTAGTCTGAAAAGGTGTTGCCATCTAACTGATTTGTCTTTCTGATATGCTGTCATCAGTTCCTTTGTACATTCTCTGACCTAAGCTTAGCAATAATTTGATGCTGGTCAGGCTGCATAGTTTGTTTTCCTTCTTTTCTGCAAGGGCTGGTTTAGGGCTTATTTCTGCTAATTTCTTCAAGGCACTTCTTGAAATGCCTTAAGAAGTCAAATAGTTACCCACAAAACCAACTGGAAAAAGACTTCAGAAAAGAACTGCAGGATATGATCTTCGCACAGAAAGCATGTAAACACAGAAGAAACTGGTAATGTGGGCAAAACTCATGTGGACACTTGCATGCAGTCTAACTAAATCCAAGTGTTAGTCATGCAACTTAGGTATTTAGTTTTGCTTTAGGAAATACATGCTAACAATGCACTTGACATGGGGGAAAACATACCCACAGCTTTTTCAGCAGAATCAACATCTTCTAGTGAAGACCTATGCTATTGTCTATGCAAAGACAGCTAGTGCTGTATGAGATGCACTGGGATATCAGACATTCACCCAAGGCTCAGCTATGCCACGGGAGGTTCAAAGGACCTGAACTGTTCTGGAGCAGCTGCTGGAGGGCAAACAAGACATTCCACGATATTTTACATATCACATAACACCAGTCTAAGTTGGGCTGTGAATGTCCAAAGCATTTGTTGTATTTTTGCATGTGAAGGCTGACTACAGTTTTGCATTGGTAAATAGGGATTTAACTTGGCATTCAGAGACTTTAAAAATGTTTTCTAATTGTAGATTTCCTCCTTCCTCACCACTGAAGTCATATCCAAAGAAACCTTCATGTGGAAAGGAAGTAATTAAATTTCCAGACTGGGATGAAATGAAGGCTGGCCCTTTTCAAGAACACATCCCAGTAAAGTCCGTAATGGTAAGGCATCCAGTTTTATTTCCCCAGACAAAAGCATATTTGGAAAGCAAAACTGAACTGATGACCTCTACGCTGTGTCACAAAATGTTTGCTTGTAAAATTAAATGCTAAATATTTTTATTTTAAAATTTTGTGAAGTTTTTCTTACCATTTGCTGGAGAAGTAAGTTTTTAGTGTCTTTTGTGCTACACATTGCAATGTCCTGAGCAATTTGAGTTCAGCATGGGTGTATTTTCCCATATTTCATTCCAGTTTGCTCTAATTCCAATAAGGCATTTATTAGACAAAATAGTCACACTGTAACTCTCATTTGGACACTTCATTTATAAACGGTATTACAACCTTCCTAGTTGCTATAAGGCTGTTACTGATTCAGTTTCCTTTTTCATAAGGAATATGTAGTGGCTAAGGAGAAGCAGTCCTGATTTTTCACTTGTCCTTTGTAAGCTTGGAAAATCATTCTACCTCATGCTTATCTGGATTGATTCAGCCTTTGTAATGTTGTTGAAAAATCTTGCTTTTATTAGTAAACCAAAATTGTATCAACTGTTCACCTAGAAATAGTAAAAGACTAGGCTTCTGGAGCTCTATATATTCTAAACTTTTCCTTCAGTGTATGTTATGTGTGTGTGTGTTCTCATAATTTGTGAATTTGAGATTTCTTTGGTGATTGTTGCCTTTTTATTACCGTCCTTCAGAGCAGGACTCTGGCCTTAGATTTCTTGATGAACCACAGGCTATTTGGAAAAACAGCTCCTACCATTTTGCTGGACATCTAAATGTTCTGAATGAATGGTTATTCCATATTTACAGTCAAATAGTATGCAAATCAAGTGTACTCTTCATGTACAACAAGCTTCTGAAGAGGAAAAACATGGTCCTTAGAACTTCAATAGTAGGTAGAAGATTAAGATAGAAGAAAAGATGGTGTTAAAGACAAGAAAAGAGAATAGAGTATTTTAGTTACTGAGCAAGTATCTGTTGAAGGTGTAATATGTTACAGTCTCCAAATGTACTCTAAATTTCCATCCAAGCATCCTGGCCTGATAAGAATTAACAAAGGTCTGCCTCTGCATCTGACTCAAATGCAACAGCAGAGAGTTTGGCATAATTCAAAATCTCTTCCATTGGCAGTTTGGACTAATACTGTGGACTGTAAGTGAGGCAAAGATATAAGCTTATTTCTGCTGCCTCTTTTATAATTAAGTCTAGCTTACACTGGAATGCTGAAGTAGACAGCTGAAAATGGTGGTACCTTGAATAGCTTCAACATCAATCTGAGCACTTGGTGGCTGTGTGTGGATTGATGAGCAAGGGTCTGTGTCATGAAATAGTGATGTGGAAGACCAGACCCTTAATTACAGAGGGTGCTATTTGCTTCCAGCTAGCTCTAGTCTAGTTTGCCATGGAATGACAGACAATTAGTGCTCGGGATATGTAAGTGCATTCCTCGAGTGCATTTTGTGGTTTGGTTGTGATCACAAGGAATACTTTTAATGTGCTTTAGCACTAGTCTGTAGTGTAAATCAAAGAATTGGAATGATTGGGAGTTTTGCCTTGAAAAGGATGCTGCTGATACAAGCTGCAATGCATGTCCACCCATTAATACCTTGATGACAATCTTCAAGAATCAAGCTTGTACATGAAAGTTGCATAAAGGATAGTCTACTGCATTCTCAGCTTTACATTACACTATTACAATGATGGACTCCATCTGAGGGGTGCCTTCAGATGTAGTGATTTGCTTTTACTTTCTTTATGTATAGAACCTATTATTGAACTTTGCTTAGCTATTTTCAGTATGTACTGAACAAGGATTAATTTTTTCAAATTCTTTGGTATCTCATAATTCTCCAATAACTTTTCCATAAACTTATGTTTAACCTTAAAATGGTACATTAACTGATTTTAATCACAGATAGGACCTGATCATAGGATTAAAGGCCATTGACTCCTGAACTTCAATGACTATTCTGACACACATAGTTTTTCAGCTCTGGACAAGTTATGGAATTGAGAAAAGATGTGTGTGCAAGATTGAGAAAATGTTTCATTTCTCTGAAATACTTAATTGCATCCTAAAGGCTTCACTGGAATTTAGGAACACTTGCAATTCCGTACTATAAACGTTTTATACTGTTTAACACTTGAAAAGTCACCAGTTAATGAGGAGATTTTTTTGTGATTTAAGAACTCTGAGATGTGGTACAAGCGACACAGCATAGCTATCGGGGAAGTACCGGCATGCAAACTTGTGTTCCGCAGAGACCTAACACAAACAAATATAGAAGAGATATGGAAATCCATTACTTTATCACGGTAAGTATACTTATGAGTCACTTGCTGTTATAGTAAAACTGTGTAGTAGGTAATAGTCCTGTCTGTCTTCTCTGGTAATGCTTGTAATTTCACCCACTCACTTTTCATCGCTGCCTTCAAAGCCATGGTGTCTAGACTAACTTTACCACTTGTTATTTGGCTAACAAATTCAGCAAATAAAGTCTGCAAAAAAAACTTTATTGTGCTTAGTACCTTTTGACTTTTGCATATTGTGTTATACAAGTATTTGTTGTGTGGGCTTTGTCTTGTTTAATCACCTTTTTTCTCTGTCTTTTTTTCTTGTTGCTAGGAAATAAAAGCACTTATGTAGAGGCGCTATGAAACCTTTCAGTGGCATGTACAATACTTTGTATGAAATAAATTGAATAGCTAATTGAGTGCTGAAGCTTTGAGATTCATATATTCTTTACTATATTCAAAAGGAATATCCTATGCAAAGTTAAAGTGATTGCTTTGGACTATTTCTGCAGAGGAAAAAAAATAATATACACTAGCTAATATTACAGCATAGTTGAGGTCTTACTAACGATCACTTTAGTGAAAACCTGGCACATTATCTGCACATAATGCACTCAGTGCTGAGGTGAGCAGTTTTGGCAGCAGCATGATGGGTGGCTGAGGGCTTTAGTGCTTGTGTACTCCTGGGTTTCCTGAACCAAGGAAACTTCAGGGGAATTGAGAGACCCTTTGGTAGCCTGGAGTTCACGTGTTAGCAGCTGACAGGACCTGGCCAGGTGAGACTGGGGCAGAGGTGGCCAAGCCTCTCCTTCACTTAAAGCCTCCTATAGAGCTTCTAGCAACCAAAAGACCTGGATTGGCAAACAGGGTTGGCACAGCAGATTGTGTGGAAGGATGCTTGAAACCCTGACAGCTTGATCAGGGAGCAATAGCATTCACCTGACAGGAAGTTCTGGCCTCTTTAAATTTGATAATTGACACTGAAACTCCCACAGCTCTGTGTTGGAAAAGTATAACTGTAGGAATTGGGAGACTCACAGCTGACCCTGAATTTATTTGAAACCTTCTGCTCCAGCTGGATGTGCTTAAATCTATGAAGCTCAATGGGATTCCTCCCAGGATACTGAAAGAGCTGGATGATGTTATTGCAGGATCTCTCTCCATTTTTTTTTTCATTTATTTTGGGAGTCTGGAGAGACCCCTGTTGTCTGGAAGCTGGTAAATACTTTCTCAATTTTAAGAAAGCAAAGAACAAAGACTCTGGTAATTACAGACCTGTCAGTATCACTTCAGTGCCCATAAAATTATGGAAAAGGTTGTTCTGGGAGTTAATAAAAAAGTATTTGAGAGACACACAGTCACTGGTTATAGCCAGCACAGTTCAGAAGGAGAAAATAATGCTTAACCAATTAAATTTTCTTTTGTTACAAGGTCACCCATCTAGTTAACCAAGGGAAGCCAGCTGATGTGGTTGTTTTGCATTTAAGCAAAGCTTTATACTTTGCTTTAAGTTAAAGCTAAATACTGTCTCTCACAATCTCCTTCTAGGTAAACTGTTCAGCATGCAGCTTGATAAGTCCATAATATTATTGGGTGAGCAGCTGGCTCATGGGTCAGACACAAAGGATTGTAGTAAATGTGATTATCTCTGGTGAGCAGTCGTCAGTGGGGCTCTGCAGGACTCCATTCTAGGGCCAGTGCTCTTTCATGGTTTTGTAAATGATACGGATGCAGGAGTCAAATGTACATTGTTTGTCCATGACACTAGGTCAGAAGGAACTTTGGACTTCTTCAAGAGTAGACAGGGCCTGCCATGAGTTCTGGACAGAGTAAAGAGCTGTAAAGTCACCAAAAATTTTGAGAAAGCTGAGGAGTGACCTCATTGCAGCCTATCACTTCCAGAGAGGCAGTGGGGGGAGATGTGGAAGATCTCTGGTGGCCAGCAATAAGACACAAGGAAATGGAATCAAGTGGCATCTGAGGAGGTTCAGGCTCCACATTAGGAAAAGGTTCTTCACTCAGAGGGTGACTGGGCACTGGAACTGCCTCCCTGGGGGAGTAGTCACAGCACCAAGCCTGACAGAGTTCAAGGAACATGCTGGCAATGCTTTTAGTTATATGGTATAGTTTTAGGTATTAAAATTACTAAACCTTTTCTAGGTATTAAAAAAGTTTTTTAGGGCTATGAAGATTGTGAAGGGTCTAGAGGGGGCGACATGAGGAGTGGTTGAGGTCTCCTGGCTTCTTTAACCTAGAGAAGAGAAGGCTGAGGGAACATTGCAGTGCAATCTGAGATGGGAAGTGGAGGAGGATACACTGGTCTCTTCTCTGTGGTGGCCAGTGACAGGACTGAGGAAGTGGCCTGAAGGTGTCAGGGGAGGTTTAGGTTGGGTATTAGGAAGAGTCCTTATCCAGAGGGTGGTTGTGCACTGGAACAGGCTTCCCAGGGAAGTAAGTGGTAACAGCACCAAGCCTGACAGAGTTCAAGAGGTGTTTGAACAATGCTCTAAGGCACGTGGGATAATTTTTGTGGTTGTGCTGTGCAGAGCCAGGAGTTGATCTTTGGCATCCCTTCCAGTTTAGGATTTTCTATAAATCTAAGTAGTTCTGTGGGGAACAGGAGTTGCACTGAATGATCATTATGGCTATAATCCAACTGGAGATATTCTTTATGAAATGGTCTCTTTTTCTTTCTGAATGATATCCTAATACTTCATGTTTGCCTTTTTCAGATTAGATGGTGTACGAACTGTGTGTTTATGTATTTTTGCAGATTACAAAAGGTCTTGGGTTTGGATTCTCTGGATGAAGTGGTAGACACAAAACTTGTGAATTCAAAACATATAGTTCAAAATGTATATAATGTCAATAAGCAAGGCATTGTCATTTTAGAAGACAAATCAAGTAAGTATTTTAGAAATTTTCATTTAATTTTTTTATATTGCAATCTACCGGGATTTAAGTATTAGTTCTAATCTACATTAACCTGTTGCAGCTTTATTCTTGTGTGACCATATCTGTAAAAACTAACATACTTACAAAGTAAAATGCTATTATTTTCCTCTGATATCCCAAGAGTCAGGGTTTATTTCATATTTACTCTCTTAAATGTATTATGAATATGAGTATGAAACAGTGACAATCTTTACCACCTATAAATGTAGGAACATTAATCACTTCAAGGTAACTTTCTTGGCACTACCCTTTTAACTACCTGGACTGGAGTGTTTATATGAAGAACAAATGTATTAAAAATTGTGAGAGAGCCAAAATGTACATTGAGAGAATTTTGAGTTTTCAGTCAATGTGTTTTGAAGATAGTACCGTGTTTAAAACTGTTTTGCACATCAGGGAAAAAAAAACAAGCATTCTTTGCTGCTCTGATATATCGCAGTATTATTGCCACCATCTTTTCCTAAGATTTGTAGAGTAATTAAATATGATATTGAAATAGTAAACACTTCACTGTATAGCTCTGGGGAGGGCTATCTAGAACTTGTTTAGTCTAGGTTAAAGATTTGTGATATGGCCTGTTTTGCTGATTGAGCTGTAAGGGCAGAATGTGTAACTGTGATAGCAGTGGAGGTACTGAAATATAGATGTAATTCAAGCTAGATATAGCCTGCCTCTGGACTCACTTGATTTACTACACAGAAGGAGCATGTTAAAGTGTTTTCAGCTTTGCTTTTGTCTAACAGTTGAATATTTTTCTTTTTTTTTTTTCTTTTTTCTCCTTTTAATTTCTGTTTCTTTCCTGTGCAGAGGAACTACCTCATTGGATATTATCCGCAATGAAATGTCTAGCAAATTGTAAGTAAATTCAGAAGGGGAAAAATATCCCACAAACAACCCACCCCCCCACAAAAATAAATTGAACTGACTGTCTTTACCACTTTATTAAATCCTGTTTATATTCACTTTCAGTCTTTATTATAATGATTTTCTAAAAGAAAGTTAGAAAAGACCTGTCAGCATGTATTCTCTTTCCAGTGCAGCTTTTTAAAATAAATTATGTGAAGGTTTAACTATTCTATTAATGTTTTTTCCCTACTTGTATCTTCACTAGACCTATTGGGAATAGATCAGTCCAGTAGTAGATCAATAAAATTTCACTTATTTTGAAGAATGAATCTTTATTTTTCTTTTTCTTCTTTTTTTTCTTCTAATGATCCATTTTAATAAACTGGATTAGAAAACCCTAATCCACTTGGTGGCTGAAAAATGTGTTATTTCTCTTTTTTGTTCCTTTTTGTTTCGTGTAGGGCCCAGCTGTTCAGATCTGAAGCAGCCTACGTACTCAGGCTTTGAAAGAGATGTCTTCAAAACTATAGTGGACTACTTTGGCCAGATGAAAGAACCCCTTCTCACATTTCATTTTTTTGATATTTTTGTTAGTGTGTTAGGTAAGTAGTTTAGGATGTAATGAAAAAAGTATTCTTTAGAGTTAATATCCTGGAGTTATTTTACCTTACTTAAATACTATCACAGATGAATTTTTTAGGACCTGTCCTTTCCATTCTACATAGAGAACAGTTTAATATTAAAATTTATTTCATATCACATGTTAGTTTTATTTTTTGTATCTTTTTGATCACATTAGCTCAAAAGTCTCATTGCTTGTTTTTATCATATTGAGGGCCACTGTTCATTGCTCAGCACCCAACAGATGGATTTTAACAGATTTTTCTTTTTTTACAAATGCTTAAATGTCTTAAAAACTCTCATAAGCTTTTAGAAATTGCTTGAGTGAAGTCTAGATTAGAAAGGATTAGGGCTTTAAGCACTGTTTTTAACCTTGGAAATATGACATTTGAAGGGAATTGAAATACTTTGTTGCTTAAATTTAGATATGACATTAACTAATGTAGTGCTTTAAAGAAGCAATGGTTTAGTTATTAATTAGAACTTTTTGGGGGTTCACATATATTAGAATTGACAATTCTGATTAAGATGCTGTAGTAAGCTAGACATGGCTTACTGAAAAACAGTAAATGAGAAAACATTTGATTACATTTATGTAATCAAAACATTTGATTGCATTTTATGTAATCAAATTTCAGAAAGAACAATTGAGTAGAAAAGTAAGCCTACTTTGTAGCAAGTTAATTTTTTGAGCTTCCTTCTGTGTGAATACCACAGGGTTTAGTAAACTATTCAGATTAGAAAGGAATCCAGAATAACAATAATTTTGGTTCTGGAATTTAGTATTTTTATACTTTGTGAGTTTTCAGTCTTGCTTCATACTGAATATAGTTCAATTTCTGACATATTTATTTTAGACAACGCTTGTTGATATCTTTAAAACTTATTCTTCTGCTTTCATACTCTGTTTCTGTTTGCTTTTCCATTGTTTTTCACTTCTTTCAGGTTTTACTAGTTTAGTTTCACAGTATTTTGTAAAAGTAAAATTAGAAGAAAGATTTCATGCCAGTATGTATGTGGAAATCAATGAAAATTGTGCAATGTTTCAAGAAGTCAAACATTAATTTTGTGGTCTCTTTAAAAAAAAGTGGAGTGTTAATATGGAATCATTCCTTACTCTTCTAAACATATGTATTAATATGCTTGCCAAATCTTCCTTTGAAGTTAGAAAAAGCTTTACTATGAAAATGAGCTTCAGCACTCTACCCCTCTCCTTGGAATGCCTTACCTACCCCACACTTCTTTTTCAATAAGAAATAGTTTCCATTTTTTACACCATGAAGTTGACCAAAATTGTGTATTAGGGGATATCAGTGGATACTGTTTATGTTGAGAGTAGTAAAGCTTTCCACAAGGTCTTCCTTTGTATCCTTATAGGCAACCCAAGGAGGCACACGCTGGATAGGTGGGTGGGTGAGGTAAACTCAGAAATTGATGTGGTTGCTGGGCTCAGAGGGTTGCATTCTGTGGCATGAAGTATGGCTGGATGTCAATCAGTGGGGAGCAACCCAGGGCTGGTAGTGTGGCCAGTAATGATTAACACTTTGTTGATGACCAGGATGGTGGCACATTTCGTCTTAAACAAGGGCACAGTGCCCTAAATAAGCATGCAGATAACTAAAATGGGGAAGAGTAGCTTATGCAACAGAAACTTGTAGTACCATGCAGGATGACGTCAACTGGCTGCAGAAATGGGTAAACAGGAATCTTATAAAATTCAGAAAAGGGGAAGAGTCAAGTCCTTTTCTAGGGAGGAATAATCCCATTCATCTGTAAATGCTGGGGGTGACTGGTTTGAAAGCAGCTTTGCTGAGAATGACTTGGAAGTGCTGGTGGGCACTAATGTGACCATGAGCCAGCAGTGTGTTCTTGAGGCAAAGAATATCAGCAGCATCTGTAACAGCATAAAATGCATTGCTGGTAGGTCGAGAGTGATGTTTCCTCAGCACTTGTCAGTGAGTCCAGTGAAACAAACCAAAGTTATTGAAGTCTTGGAATGTGTGTCATATGGGAAGAGAATGATGACAGGGACTGTTTAGTTTGGAGAGGAGAAGGCTCAGGCAGAATCTAAGTAATCTGTATAAAAGACTGGTACGGAAGGAGTAAAGGAGCCAGGCTTCTGTTGTTTGATTGGAAGGTGGTCAAACAGTGGAAGTAGTTGACCAGAGAGGCTGTGGAAGGTCTGTCTTCAGAGCTATTCAAAACCTGAGAGGATATAGTCCTGAGCACCTTCCTGTGCATGAACTGGCTCTGAACATGTGGAGAGGTCTATACAATCTGCAGAGATCCTTTCCAGTTTCTATAGTCCTATGGAAAATAAGGTCTCTGTTTTCTTCCTTGTTCCTTTTCTAACAGAAATTACTGCTAGATTTCAGTAATGCAGATTTTTTGTTTCCTGACTTTTGTTCTGATAATACTAGTGCTGTTTAGACAAAATCGTGATAGATGCTTCCTTGGCTGAGCCTTATGAACCTAAAATAAGATGATAGTTTTGTGATTTTCTATAGGTGCCTAAACTACTGTCACTTTCTACTGTTCCTGTCCAGTCTTCAAATATT
The DNA here is from genome assembly GCA_013397375.1 of Toxostoma redivivum. Lineage (NCBI taxonomy): Eukaryota > Metazoa > Chordata > Aves > Passeriformes > Mimidae > Toxostoma > Toxostoma redivivum. The sequence continues at coordinate 70,124 of VXBI01012026.1, forward strand.
TCTACCATGCTCTCTGGAGTGTTTCTCGAGAGTCTCTAAGCTGAGTTAGGCATAGATTTAATTTCTGCAGGTGTGATGCACATGTTGGTATTGTTATAGCTGTCACTGATGCATATGCACATTTTCTTTCCTTCTGATTGTTGCTAAAGACTTAACATTTTTAACATGGTTGTTGTATCTGTGCATACCATTCAGTTATGTTGAGTGCTAGGTAATAAAAGAACAAAGAATGAAACAAAACGTTGTAATCTTCATGTATTCTAATATCTAGAATTGTTGGTTATGACTATCAATGTCTTCCACTGTATCAGAAGAAAATCTTGTAAAAACTTAAATAGGTCCTAGTAGTCCAGTTCTAGTGATATCCTTTTAGTCTCCTTGGGAAGTGGAGTTCTAAGGCAATCTTGAATGAGTAAGAAAGGAATTTTGGGAGTTAGGTTTAAAAATATTATGTTAAATACTATGGACATATATAACTGAGAAATGTTCCCCAACCTTGTGATCTCCTATAAACCAGGACTGCTGCAAAAACACAGCAAAGCTGTAGAAGCTCTTCAGATATCTTGTCTCCTACTGCCACCAGAAAATAGAAAAAGACTACAGCTGTTGGTGAGAATGATGGCAAGAATTAGTCTAAACCAGGATTTGCCGCCTCTTTCTGAATCAGTGAGGACCAGAACTTTGGTATGTATAAGTGTAAGGTAAAAGGTCTGGATAGGCTTTTGGAGCAGCACAGGTTAAAGATTCTTACTGGAGAGTATGAGCAAAACACTGTTTGTTAAAGGAACTCGTTTGTCTGTCCCAGCTATTTGGAAAGCTAATCTGAATTTGAATAAAGTGGGATTTCATGGTAATTTGTGAGCACAAAGATGTTGTTCAGAATTTAGAGGTTTCCTTACCTTTCAGAGTTAAATCACCACTGATTTCCCTACTGAGTAGAAAAAAAGCACAAACAAGCAACTCCCAAAACCAAGCAAAATCAACCAAAAAAAAAGCAGATGAGGTCTCTGTTCTTTATCACAGCAGACAGTATGAATTAAAAAGATGACCTGTTTCAGTCATAGCTAGAAATATGGAGCTGAATGTTCTGATTTACCTGTTTTCAGCCATTCAAAAAAATTAAAATCTCAACTATTTTAGTAGTTGTGATTCTTTTCACCACACACACAACTCTTTTAAAGTAAGCCCCAGTTTTTGCTAATGCTTCTGTAGGACCATAGTGATATGTGATATCACTATATCACTACACTGGTGTTTGCAACACTTTATTACAAAGTTATTAGGCATAACTTAACAATTCCAGCTAGCTAACAACATGTATTTATTCTGGTTAATTTAAAAGTCTTTGAAAATTAAGTGCAATGAAAAACTAAGCTGCAGAGCCATTCTGTAAAAATCCTATAGTAGCATGCACAAATATAAACATGCTCCAGAGCAATTAAGTTTTTAGTGAACTCTAAGTAGTATTTGATTAAAATAATTAAATTTTTTACTGCCAAGGTTATAATTACCTGTAAGTGGTCTTTCATTAAAATTATTGTGGTAATCGAAGTGCTTTTGGAAGTGAATCCTTAAAGTCTGAATATTTTGTACTAAGTTTTAATTCAGCAATGTAGTATATGGTACATGTCAGAACTATTTATTGCCTTCTGTGATTTTAATGTTACAAGTGACTGGTGCACAAGTGGAAACTCTTGTAACTGATCTTGTGCTTGAGCACAAGACTACATGAAATTAACTGGACCTGAAACTTGATTTGATCATTTCAGAATAGTTGTATTAAGTTTTCCCTCTGGTGCCTAATTTCTATTACATTTCTGTGTTATTAAAAAAAAAATCTCTAAATACATATGCCCTCTTTAAATAGCCATGTGAAATGGCTATTTGACAAAGTCTTGAGAATAAAATGGAATTCATCCATTCTATAGCTAAAGTCAGGATTGGATTATCTGTATGAGGCAGGAGCAATCTTCAGTGCACTCACATAATGTCGCCATACATAATATATTTTAAAAAAAATATTTATAGGTTTTAAGTATAGTAAGTATTGTGATGTTAAAATATTTGTCCTAAAAGACCACTTTTTAAATGTGGCCTGATTCTCTACTCCTCATTCCCAAACAGAAAAATACATGATAATGATGTGTTTTTTTTTTTTTTCCTCAGATGGTTCAGGGGTTTTCCCGTTGCATTCTCTGCTCAAAGGATGAAATAGACTTGGATGAACTTCTTGCTGCTAAACTAGTATCTTTTCTCATGGATAATTATCAAGAGATCTTAAGTGTTCCTTCTGCTTTAAAGTCTTCCGTAGAGGATCATGTTGTACATCTCCAGAGAGTCCAAGTACGTATCTAGTGAAAAAACCTCTTATGTCTCTGTTTCTAGATTGAATTTATCCTTTGTTCTCTGAAGATCAACAGTTCTTAAAAGACTTTGTTCTGTCTCTGTTAGCTTTTGAAGAGCTAATTAATTTTGACTACTGGTATTCAACCATAACTATGTGTTTAAATGAAGCTAAAAACAATCTTGAATTTGTTTAGAGACAAGAACTCTCTAATATGCTTTCCTGTTAGCGCTATCTTCCCATGGAAGGAGCAATCTATGTTTGTGGTTGTAAAGAAAATGGAATAATTATAAAGTGTTTCTGTTGATGTTCTGACTTTTTTTTCTTTAGAACCATCCTTACTTGCTCAGTTTTTTCATCTTTCTGTTTCCTGATACCATACTTTGTTCTTCTTCAATGATGATTTTTAGTTCTTTCGTCTATTTTCTACTGAAAAGTAACTTTAAACTTCAATAGCTGAACAGACTTCCTTTGTGTCATGTTTTTTGACTTACTGGAACTCACTCAATTAGGGCTGGAGATAATTACAGTTTAGAGTCTCTATTCAGTATTTCCTCTACTTAAAGTCTTGGGGTGGTCAATTGATTAAGCCAGTTTATGCAAGTGTTTTGCAGAAAATATAGCTACTCTTCTTTTTTTTATTTTTTTTTTTACTATATCTTCAGATAAAATATGCTGGGGCTGATAGTGATGCTGCACTTCCTCCTCCATCATTTTGTCACCAAATCACTACAGGTGAATTTGAATATCAAAGGGCAACTAGCTCTCAAGAACCACTGGCAGCTTTGCTGGAAGAAATTGTAATGAATAAAGAAATATCTGTGAAAGATAAAAAGAAGAAGCTCAAGCAAGTAAATAAAAATTTCTCCACAGTTTCTAATTTCAACTTAAAAAGATTTATCAGGTCTTAGACATATTTTTCTAGAGAAATACTGAAATTGAAAATAGTGTCTACATTTGGGGATTTCAAGATTTATAATAATTTAGAACAAGTATGCTGTGATGAATCAACCCAAATCAGAAATATTACCTAGTTTTATATAGAGACATGTAGAAGATCCATTAGAGAAATAATTTCTCTGCTTCAGAAATGCAAGCTTCACTTTAATAGTTTATAATATATGTTTGAACAAATTCTTAATTTGAATTAATGTACTTTTCTAGTTTCAGAAGTCTTACCCTGAAGTGTACAGAGTACGATTTCCTAGCCCTGAAACCGAAGCGATGCTATTTCCTGAAAAAACTAAACAGAAACCACCAATACTGATGTGGGCCTTAAAAAAGCCTTTTCAACCATTTCACAGAACCAGAAGCTTTCGGATGTAAATGGTTTGAAATATATCAGCAAATGAACAGAGGCAGTATATTGTCAATGGATCACATGCAAAAGGAGCCTGAGCAGCACGTGGTTACTCAAAAAAACTACTGGGGATACTGCTAAAATCATAGAAAATGTTGAAAGAAGAGGAGGGTATTGAGGTTGTAGTAATGTGAACCATTATCAGTATTTTTGTAAAGCATTATTTTTTTAAATGTCTGTTACTTTAAAACAAGCAACAAAAAACAGAAACAAAACCTAAACAAACAAACCCACCACACACTCAAGGGGATTATTCTATATATTGCTGTGGTTGGGTTTGACTATCATTTTAAGGTCTAAAAATATTTGTATGTACTGTATTCTTTGTAACTAGTCAACAGCTTTTTTTCCTCCCTGAAAGCGAGTGTCTTGCATAAACTAGGCTATATTTGTACACATATAGTATGAGGAATTAACTTACTGTATGTGCTTGAGTAAGTATGAAACACTGGATTTTGCTTTACTTTTTGTGAGAAACTGTAATATTAAAAATTAATGATCCAACCAGTCAGCTCTTTGCAAAAGCAGCAGATGCTTTGTTTGCACCCCTCAACAACAGGGGAAGGGGGGTGTTTTTGGGTATGTGGTTATGAAATCTCTAACCTGCATAAGAGCAGCCTGGATGCAGAGAGGATGAGCACCCATCACCGAGGATGACCACGACAAATCCACCTTAGTGTAGTAGCAAGCTAGGGTTTGAGACAGATAAGGGAAAACACCTCCAAGAAGCAGATCCTGCAATGTGGGTTTTTATCATGCCAATTTCCTCCTTTAGACAACTCCCTCAGGTAGAAAATTCTCTCCATCCTGAGAGATACAGGAACATTCACACCTAGGCCTGAGGGTATTCATCCCTTCTGTTAAGGCAGAACTGGCTCAACTATGCTGGCATGACAAATAGGGGCCTGGCATGACAAACAGGGGTTGTGTTTTTGCCCCCAGACTCATTTTTTGGGCCTGCCACCAGAGGACTGCACATGATCCACACAGTGTTACAAGAGACATTGTAAAACTCCTCCCTGAGGAGAAGTACCTGGGCATTCCCACCTGAACATGTTTTAGGGATTTCCTCTACCACAGATGGATCAAAATTTTAACTGTTACTTCAACCACTGGATGTCCAAATTGCAGCAATCAGGTCTCAAAGGGTGGTGATATCTTTCCTTATCACTATCTGCTCTAATACTTTCTTTTTATTTTCCTTGTATATTTTCTCAAGTGTAATTTTTATGTTCCTATATTTCTATATATCATAACCAAACCTGCTACCTACTTCCTTTCCACTTTAACCAAAGTATTTCAAAATCAACCTGTTGTCTATCTATTTATAGAAACCCCACCATCCATTCAGTGTTGTGTCACTCTAGTCTGCCCTGAGGGATCTATTAACAAGAACCTCAGTTAACATGCCTCAGGGGTAGGTTCTAACATTGCTGACCCTAATGTGGCAGATTTATTTTTGAAAACTAATTCTCAATTTTCTGATTCATATGGTGCATTACAGCTTGAGTGATCTTCCTTTGAAATTCCATTAACTTGATGTAATGCTGACCTATTCTGATAGGCAATGCAGCCTTTTCCCCCTATTTTCTTACTGTGTATTGTTGTACAAAGCTAGGTGCTTGACAATAGAATATACTTCATCAGAAAATTTTAAAGCCTTGGGGTTTCTCTAAAAATGGAATTCAAATATTGAAGTGACATTGTAGTGTACATGCATTTATTGATTTGATTAGTTTTGCATTATGAAACCTAGTGTACCTATAACCTGATTGTACATACAACATAGTTGATTCTGATAAGACTTTTTTATCTATTAAAGCATTGCCCTTTTCCTGTATGTACCTAGAGTCGTGATTTCGGGCTATCCATTAGAGATTTGAAAAACAGCAGTTCATAGCTTATTGAATGTCAGGGTAGTCTATGCCGGAGAGAAGACAGCTGACATCTCAACAAATTTCTGACATTTTAGTAGAAAATGTAATGCAGTATTGACAGCATTTGTATCTTGCTAACTTCCTAAACAGTCAATAAGTTTCATTGTGTACATTACAAGGTGGTTACTTTAATAGATTGGGTTAATTCTTGGGCAGTGTGATATTGAACAATACATGTTTTCATGATCTGTTCTCACAGAGATACTTGGACTTCATATTAATAATCTTTTTCATAAGCAAATTTGATTCAGAAAGGTGTTTTCAAATATTAAGAAAATATAAAAAATTCCTTTTAAAATTGGTCTGAGGCTATTTCTAACCTTTTCTGTGTATATTTACATGCTGTTAAACTTTGCCTATAACTGGACTACTCACATATATTTTGTTTACTTCACTAATCCAATAGATATAATAATGAGTAAGGCTGGTTGGAAACAAGTCTTGCAGAGAAGTGGAAACCCATCCTAAGTGATCTCTGCCATCACTTCCTAAATTGCAGAGAAGTTGAAGCCAATCTATCTGCCCTTTGAAATAATCTTACTGTCTGCCAATAAGCCTTCTGCTGTCCTGTTGAATTTTCCCTATTGTTAGTTAGAAAAAAATGTAGCCTTCCTGAGTCTATTTTGAGCAGCAATTAAAGTTTACTAATTAGTTTTCATGATGAAAATTTGAAGATAAGCTGTATGTTTCTATGAATTGATTGTTCTTTTGTTTCAGAGATCTAGTTCCATGGCTGTGGTAAAAAAGCCCCAAAAAGGTCCATTTGCTCACAATTCCCAAGGCTGTGAAAAATACAAAATATCTTTGAAAAACTTGTAGGAACTGTAGGGAGGGAATTTTATTTGAGATCATAATCTCACAGTCTTAATTTTAACCGTGCTCCTGTCCTGGGAGACACTTTAGAAAAGCTTATTTCAATAACAGAAGTTATGTGAGTATGGCTCCTTCTTACAGCAGAACCAAGTGCAAATATGCAAGATGAATAGGGTAGGAGCACAGAAGTAAGGTTAGCTAGGTAAATTTGCCTATTCCTTTCAGGGTGCAGTTTAGAAAAACTAAGCTTGAAAGCTAACTCAAAGAAGACTGTAAGCTTGATAAAATATCTCAGGAAAAACAGAGATTCTATAACCCTAAACTGTAGGCAATAGAAACTTCACTTTTGATATTAACATTCTCAGAAATTTAACATTTATTTCTGTGTTAAAGCCCTGTGTTGTCTTGATATTGCTAAGACTGAACATCATGGTGTCCCCTGGGTTTATTTGCCTTGAACCATAAGGCTCACAAGCCAAACTTTGTTATGCTTACCCTAGTGACTGTTCTGAGGACCCTCACTAAATGGAGGGCTAGCTGACATTCTTTTAAAGCACATCAGGAGGAAGACTCAGTAAAGGCAGATGTTGCGGCTTTTTTGGTCTGGTTAAACCTACGTTTGTCATCTAAGTGGAGCATCTGGTGTAATCTTGCATGTAAGTAGGAGCCAATTCTTGTTAAGTTTGGATAATATTTAACTTTGTAGTACTGAAGCTTCTAGTGTAAAACCATTAGTTGTCAAGGTAGTATTAGACTTTTTGAGTAAGCTCTTTGAGCAGAAATATTGTGTGGGAGGGGTTTTTTGTTTGTGATTTTGTTTTGGTTTTTGTTTCCTTGTTTGTTTTGCTTTAATTTTGGGGAGGTTTGGTGGTTGGTTGGTTGGTTGGTTTGGTTTTGATTTTGGCTTGGGTTTTTTGCTGTGTTCTTTGCCCCCTGCAGAGCAATCTATTTGCCCTCACCCTTTACTCTACCTTGAGCATAACATCTCTGCTGACATACTGGTTATTAGCGACACATCTGTGACGGTTTTGCTCCAGCACTTCCTCAAAGAGGAGATAATGGTATTTATCTTCCTGTCTTGAGAGGGCAGCCGAGTTTACTTAACATTACTCTTTTTCCTTACACAAATACATCTTCTTCCAAATTAACAATCGGCCATCTGCAAAACCATTTAGTCTAGTCCTGTGCTTTTAATTGAGTGATAGCTGCCATTCTTATTTGCTAATATGTAAGGATTATTTATTGCTCATATTTTGTGAGAGGTCTCTTTAACAGCTGATTGATTTGCCAGGATTGTGATATAAGATGTTTACACTCAAGACTACAGAGAATGATTGATGGCTAATGTTATTTTCTGAAATTATTTTCAGCTATTACTTCATTTCATATCAGAGGAAGCTTAGGCAAAATCTGTGTGATCTTGCCTTAATATTCTAGATGGAGACAGGAACTAAAGTGAAGAAAATAGTATGTTAATACACTACACTTTTAAATTTATTGTGGTGATATCTCATAGCTTTTTTTGCCTTCTTTTATAAGGAGATGTTTTACATTGTAAGAGCATCTATTTCTTTCACAGAGACTGAAACTCAACCAGCTTTATTTCTTGATCACAAATTTTGGTTTCCTATTGCCTGAGAGCCTAGGATTCTAGCTCTACATAACCTTATCTGTCTTAGATTTAAAATCCATAAACTCACAGATACAACTCAGTAGGTATTTTATTACTTTGGAACTTTTGATATACTTCATAATAGCTGTCATGCATTAACGCTATTTTCATAAATTCATTAGTCTTGAAGCAGAAGTGGGAGGAGAGAAGCATATCAGAAAAAGAAAGCCTATAAAATGGGTTTTACTGCAAATCTATTTCCAAAGATTTGCAGTATGATATTGTTTAATCAACATTTCTTCTTGTATTAGATATCACTTTTGGAGTTTGATTTTTTTTTTCTGCAGAATCTCAGATAATAGAATAGTTGTGCATCTAGGACATTTTCTCTTCCTGTATAAATTATGTTTTAGAAGTGAGTGTTACATTCTACCGACTAAAAGGAATTGACAATTTTCTAAATATGTAAGATTATTGAAATAACTTCCTTTTCATGAGTTCTTATGTGTTTAACTCACATTTAATATTGCCAAGCTAATTAAATAACAAAGAGAAGATTTAGTGTGTGTTTAAAAAAAAGGACGCTGGTACATGTTTGTGAAGTCCTTTTTAAAAGTAATCAAAAGAAGCAGGATATTTTAATAGTGTTGGTTCCAGACAGTAATTTTCAATTTATTTGCTTTTTTTTGAACTTTTGGTATCTAAAGCTGAAAAAAATCTCTCGATCATCCTGACAAAGGCAGAATAATAGTAGAGCAGTGCCAAATACACCATTTTTCAAAAGGATAATTGAGAATGATCCAAATAGCCAATAGTAAATTAGTCTGATGGCAAAGCTGGGCAAAATGAGGAAAAAATTATTCAGAATTTTAGTGGGAAAATCTAAAGCATAGTAGTAGAGCTAAAGTCCATTAAAAGCATTGTTTCATTTCTTTATAGAGAACATACTCTTGCATGACAAACTTGCTTTCCTCAGTGATGGAGCTTACACATTTATGTTTGTTGGTTTTTGCAGAAAATTTAATGAAAGTGGGTTATTTATATAGAAGATTTATGTAAATTAACAGTACACTTAGCTCTTATCTGTTTTTTATGGATTCCTTGGAATAACTGATGGACCCAAGGATATGGTCAAATATTGTACATGCAATAAGCTCATTATAGCATTTCATTTAGTAGCATCTGATAAAGTTATTCCTGGGTAATGTCAGTACATGTTTAATGATTAGGAATTGCCTAAATGTACAGATAAGGGGTCATGTTGGAGAGGTGCCCTATGGGTTTTTGCATGAAATCAATATATTTTCCTATCAGTTGGTTCTCTTTGAGGATGTGAAAATAGAAATCTGTTTGCATCGTTAGCTGATCTTATCTTATTGTTGTTCAGTAACAACAGAGGCATTAATATGGAACAGTGCAGGTTTAAAATAAATTCTAACATGGTCGCTTCTAGCTTAAATGTCGGACATAATGATATATAGGTCATGTAAGAAAGAAAAAAAAAAAAAGAAGGAAAGACTGTGTTCTGGAAAATCACAGGTTTGTAAAAAGTTTCTTTTATAGTCAACAAGACTTCCTGACATAATGCTGAGGCAAAGGGGCTAATGTTGATTTTGACAGTCTAAATTGGAGATTGTTACATAAAATCAGATGACTCATCTCATGTGACCTCTACACTCAGTACTGCCTGACATTAGAGAATTGCATTTTTTGCAGCTTTTATAAAACTGTAGATTGTGCAAGACGAGTATTTGGAATTATTTCCTTCAACTGAGAATTTGCATTACACCAATATTTCCCATCTATCAGAAAAAAAAAGCAGAATCACAGAACATCTCTTGAACTCTTTCAAGCTAGTTCAGGAGTTCACTTGATTATCTTGTGGGGTACATTACAATAAAGCAATACTTGATAAGCAGCAGATTTGAGTTGAGAAGGGGGTATAATACTCTTTGGGTAGAAGATGGAGCTGGATGTGTTGGGATTTTTTTTATGTTCAGATTACTGAATGATGGAATACGGTTAGTTTTAAATCTTCTTTGTGTCTTCAGAAGACATTTTTTGGTAGATATTTACTGAAAGCAAAGTCACTGAGCTAAAGGCATAGTGAGAAAAGGGTAAGTATAATGACTCATCATCTGTAGAAGACTGGACAAAACCTCATGGCTCCCCAGTTTGCATGCTATGGATTTTTCTGGGCGACTCACACATCTATTTGCATTCATTAGCTTCAGTCAGTAGCTTGATATTTAGGGGGTGGTGGGAAACAGCTGATTTTTCATTCCTCTCTTGATTCTTGAGGCAACTAAAGAAAGCAAGACTAGTTACTATTTGTTCTTCAGTTAAATTCCAGTGTTTATTGCAAGTACGGGTCACATTTTGAGTTGCCGTGGCATGACTACTTCTAAGGATAATGGAAATAATCTCTTCTCTGCCTAGTAGTCTGGTCAGGGAGAGTAAGGTATGTCTCTGGTATGCTGCAGTTGCTTTGCCTGGGATTGAGGCAGAGAGTAAGGTACATAAAAGCGTGATCTGGTGGCTGGTATGAATTATAGTAACATAGATGCTAATTTAAGGCTGTCTAAGGCTGTACACTGCTGCATCTTTCCGTGAATTTTTTACACTTTATAACTGTGATTTGAAATCACATTCAAGATTCTTTGAGACTTTAGTGGTGAGTGAGAGAGAAGCTTCTGGCAATCATTCGTGAGCTTTCCTGCGGAATAGAGGAAGAACTGACCTTGATACTTCTAGGCAGACCCCAAAGGTGAATAAAAGGCACAATGTAATGTATTTTTTCCCTTTCTTTTACCTGAGCACTTGTGAGGATCTGGCCTTGTGAATGACTAAGACTTGTGTGATTTCAAAGGATATTTGCAGTGATAACTTTTAAACTTAATTTCACAAAAAACAGTAGTTCTGAGTCCTTCAGCTGATTTTATATTCAAGTACTAGTCAGCAAATACGTAGTGGGATCATTAGTTTCTTGTTTATGACAATGACCTGCAGCGTATTAACTTCCTGTGAGAAAATGTGAAGAATATGTCCTTTCATGTTGAGACCTATGAAAAATATTTTGGGATGGTAAAAAATTCCTGCTTTTTCTCATGCTCAATAAAATTTTAATATTTGTGTGCCACTTCAGATGCTCAATATTTATGACCCAGCAGAGGTCAGCCTTGTGGCATTTTTCAAAACCTATGCTCAAAGAAGTGAAGCTGAAGTTCTTATTATAACAAGTATTTGGAATTTTCTTTTATAAAATGCATTTCTGCATATTAGAGTTGATGTGACATTCCTGTGTTGTAGTTAGATGTATGACTTAAACATCTCAGTGAAAATTCTATTTATGTAATAGGAATGTTAATAATTTTATGAAATTTTTACAAATAGTTTCAAATGTTTGCCTTTTTGGTATTCTCAAATACCTACAAACACAGCCTTTTTTCTTTTGTGATGCTTAAAAAATTGGAAGTTAAGGAGTTGAGGGAAAACAGTGTTCATACCCAACATACCCTCCAGCTCAAAAGCAGCAATGATTTGTTTACACTGTAAAATGCTATTCCCATTTTGTATTTTAATGATCAGTGGTGGTTTCTTTAATACTAATAAGGCTCTAATTTTTTTATAAACTTGATGACTCAAATCATAATCCTCCTCAAGAACAGTGTCTGTCCTGTCTTAAATTGGATTACTCGTTTGTAAGTTCAGTTTCAATTGGCAGTCTCAGGAGTGCCTGATTTAATTGCCTTTTGCTCTGCGTGAGAATAATCTCTGTACCTTGAACTGACACCAAAGCAGTAAACAGTAGAACTGAACATGCAATATCACTATTGTCAAGGCTGCAGCTAGTCTTCTGCAATAGAAGATGATTAAATGACTTGAGCATGACATTGGGAACTGGGAAAACATGTTGTTGCCTTTTGTTTAGCCAGTTCACTTTCTGAACTGCTCAAAGATGTTTTATTCCTTTATTGTTGCTACATTTTTTGTGTACTCTGCAGCTGGTTTTCAGACGTTAGAGACCCTGTGATGAGAACAATACTGTGAGGCGTTGGAGTGGCTGATAACATATTGTGTGTCTGTTGCAACAGCTAGTCAGCATGTGAAAATCAGTCTCAGGAATAAACACTCTGCTTTTTAATGCTTGCTTTTCTTTTAAAACCTCTTCCACTCTTCTCTGGTTTTTTGTTTTGTTTTGTTTGTTTTGTTTTGTTTGTTTGTTTATTTGGTTTTTTGTTTTGTTGTTGTTGTTGTTTTTTAATTTGCCATTAGGGAGTCAAGGTCAGCTTGGAGCAAGAGCAGCTCCTATGTTTATCTTCTGCAAAAGCTGGTTACAAACCACCCAAAACCTATCAGAGTACTATCTTACAAAAATCTTCTCCAATTAGAGAGAGAAAATAAGAATTTTCAAACAAAAGGCTTTATTAATTATCTGTGACCAGAATACTGGAATACGGTCTTTTTGAATGTGCTATCTAGTGGAGATTAGAAAACCAAAGTATTAAGACAAAGAATCCTATTTAATGTTAATCAGCAACAGTGATGTTTTTCTTGTGCCTGTCCACTCTATTGAAATGAAAATAGTGTTGAATGCTTTGAGCAGCCTGTGCACTTGACAATATGTGCTTTTGTAATTAAGCCCTACCGTAATGGGTATGCAAAAGAAAGATTATCGTGAAACAATCTTGCATGAATAATTATCATTTTATGTTCTTTCTAGCTCTTGGCTCTAGTAGCTTAATAAGTTGTGTTTTGTCCAGAGCACAATGATTGTTGCCCAGTAAGTACTTTTGTTGTTATATAGAGCCCTCAGATTTGTGAGAAACTCTTCAATTTAATAAGTCTTCCTTTAGCAAAAAGAAACAGAAGTAGATTCATGAGCAGGTGCTCTGAACAGACTTAGCTTAGGTCCAGGTAAACTAAAATTAACACAATTGAACTCAGACTGTCTAAACAGAAAAGCACTGAGATATTTGCACCATGCTGCCCTCCACACCTTTGCAGAACACAATGCAGAAATGCCTGGTATGTTTAGGAGTGAGAGGCCTGCTTCTCCAAGGTGTCACACCAGCGTGCAAGCCTCAGCTAGCAATCTCTTCATTCTGCATCCAGGACGGCTGTACAAACTTACCATATTCTTACACTTACTTTGAATAAGAAATTTGTGTGAATTGAAATACACTGCTATTCTTAGGTTCTTCTGGGATACTGTCAACCAAGCACATCCTAAATCTTCAAAGACTGAAATGCTTTTATCTAGTACGCATTTCTGAATTTCCGCACATAGAATTGAACAGAGAAAACATCAACCCATTTCTGTTCTTAGCAACTGAGCATGGTAGATTGTGAGGCAGATAAACAAAATGGCTATTTTTCTGGAAAAGTCCAGTTTCTTTTTTCCTACTATGGGGCAAGAGGAGACTGTGGTTGATTGATCCTGCCTGATTGGCAGGTGCCCACCACAGCTGCTCTGTCTCTCTGTTTTCTCTACTGGGCAGGGCAAAGGACTGATAACAAAAGGCTCATAGATCAAGATAAGGCTAGGGACAGATAACTCACAAATTACTGCTAAAGGGCAAAAGGGCCTTGGCTCAAGAAAATTAATTTAATTTATTACCAATCAAATCAAAGTAGGGTAATGAGAAAAATAAAACCCAAACCTTAAAACACCTTGCCCCCTTTTTTTCCAGACTCTACTAAATTTTCTACCCACTCTTTCCCAGTGGTGCAAGGGGATGGGCAATGGGAGTTACACTCAATTCATCACGTCATCTCTGGCATTCCTTCCTCTTCTCACTCCATCATGGATTTCCATTCATGGGAAACAGTCCTCCATGAACTTCTCCAGTGTGGGTTTCACCTATGGGCATACAGCACCCCACAAACTGCTCTAGTGTGTGTCCCTCCCACAGGGTGCAGTTCTGCAGGAGCAGCCTGCTTCAGTGTGGCTTCTCCACAAGTCCTGCTGCAGAGTGGGCTCCTCTCTGTGGCCACAGGTCCTGCCAGGAGCCCACTCCAGTATAGGCTTCCCATTCACATCCTCCTTTAGGCTGTGCAGTGGGGTCCTCCAGGAGCTTCAGGTTCATATTGAGTTGTGTTTTTTCTGTAGCCAGCTAACTTGTGATGATGTGCAGCTGCTTACCATGGTAGTGCTCACTTTCTTACAGTGGTCTCACTTTCCTAGGAAAGAAAAAAGGAAGTTAAGGTTTGAGCCAGGCATCCTCTTTTACTGACTGATTTCCCAAATTATTCAGCATACTTGCTTGTGCTTGATTGCATTAATAATATTTGCAAAATGTTTACTGGTATAACGTAACTAATTATTTATTCTAGACTACCTGTATGCTTATTTTACAAGTATTTAAGAGCATAAATGAAAATTTTGGCAGGTTTTATTTCTTTTCTTGCCAGGAAATTGAACCAAAGGAAGAAAAGACTTTTAGTATTTCAGTGTCAACTGTGTAAGGAAGGACCAAAATAGATTTGGTTTATAACATCAGAAGAAGTTTTCTTTCTATGAAGCTTTATTTAATCAAATTGAAATTTATTCCAATTTTGTTTTGAAAAACACTGTAGTATTGAAAGACTATTGTTACCTGGCTTCCATTAAGAAAATATCTTTATTTAGACAGTTGATTCCATATTGGAATAAAATATTCTTAAATATAATATCAGTTTTGTAATATTGGAGTAAAATATCATTTTTTCCCTTGTTACTTTTAAATTCAGTTGAAAGTCAAGCTTACACTCTCAGGGCAAAGTATTGCAATCCTCTTTTGTACTTTTCATCTGACTTTGTTAGTTTTTTCATATTCTTATTAATGGGAAAGCTATTGTCTGAAATTATTAAAATGGAGTGTATGAGTTGGAATTATTGAGAAAGCTTGGCAGGCTAATAATTCTTATTGAAGCTAGGAATCACAATATGCATGTATGGGACTGTCTCTTCATCATAAGTATATGAAATATGTGTTTAGGAAAGAGGAAATTTCAGAAGGTATCTGACCAGAAATTTTTAATGAACCCATTAATTTGAATATAAATTTACAGATTATTGTCTTGGGTGTCATTTGCATGACCTCACTTGTATATTTAATTTGCAAAAACCTTAGCAAAAATATATAAACACATTTAAGTAAAGGAAGTGGTAATTGTACATGACTTATAAAATAAATAAAGATTCTGCCATCTCTGAAAGAGTATTATAAAGAGTTGCAAACTTATAAATACACCTAGAATAAAAATGAAATATCTGAAAATAAATTTTGTATTCTGAAATTCTCTCTGATTCTCAGTATTTATCTATTCAAGAAGTGCTTTGACATATGTGCAGAAAAATATTTTGTTCCAGTTAGGGAAAAATCAACCTGACACAGAAAACATAAGAGGGGTACCCAGCCATTAAATAACTGAAGGGAAGTTAAAAAAAAAACCAAACAAACTTTGGATAAATATTTACATAAAAACTCAAAGTCTTTAAGTAGAAGACATGGAAGCAGGAGAGACACTGTCCTCAAAAATTTTGATTGATTTCTAACATACAGCAGAATTTTTTTTCCTTTGTTTATTATTTCTGACAAACTGAAGGTCAAAGCAGAGACAAGGGTAATTACTGTGAGTGGGCAGTGATATAGTAAGAATTTAAATTTTTTGCCCTGCATGGACATGAATTGATAAGAAAGTGAAAACTATATAGATAGCAGTTCAAAGTATACAATTAAAATTTTTCCCTTGAAACCTTGTTTCTTGGAATACTTTATTGACCTATAAGAGCAGCCAAGAGTAGTGCTTGAAGGGACTCCAGTGTTCATATAGGAGAGACAGGTTTGTGATGTCATTGATTGCTAAACACAGAAAGCATGTGAATTTCTCTGTTTTGCATTGTCTCTGTTGTGTTACTTGACAAATTTCATCATTCTTTACTTTTATTTTTGTTTTGAAAGTAAAGACGGATATTGTCTACTGCCATCCAGTCCAGACAAAGGAATTACCCAAATGCTTGTGTGTGTGAGGTGTCTTGAAAGTGGTGCTGCAGTATGCAATGGGGACCTCAGGGCATGGTGGCCCCGCGTTGGGACTGGTAGGTTGTCTCAGCAGCAAGACAAAAGCGGGTTTAACCAACACTGCTGATACCAATCTAAAGGCTTACACACAGCAGAAGCTGCCTTGAGATTAGTGCTGAGAAAAGGAGGCTGAAGGCCCTCCACAAGTTCCAGGTAGAGGACAAAGACACAAACTGTGAATCACCCCCTTTTATGAACTTAAGGAAGAGCTTTGGATGATTTTTTGAGCATATATTCTCCAAGGTGTATACTTCTGGTGGGAAAGATTCTTCAACGTATGTGACTGTCTTTGCTTGGGGAACAATGTCTTTTTGCTTGTAACCACAGACTTCTGCCGAAAAACTGTCACTGCAGGCTTTAAGAAATTGGAAATTGCCTAACCATAGTATTGCAGAGTTTAATTGCATAGCATTCACATTTTTTTCTGATGCTAATACGCTTAGACATGCTCTGTTGTAAGAATATGGACCAGGCTCTGTGTATGAACTCTGTAATTCCAACTGCTAACTTGTTTCTCATTAATCAAGTTCTCTAAGTATGAATCAGTGATTGCATTTGTTTGCCTACTAGAGTAGCAAGACCTTGTGAGAGTAATGCTTGAAACGTTGCAATAGATCATATGTTGACAGCTGGAGAAGGGTCTAGAAAGTGATTCCTGTGAGGAGCAGCTGAGGGAGCAGGAGGTGTGTATCCACAGAAAAGGAGGCTCATGCCTGAAAGGGGGTTGTGGCCAGGTGACGGTCAGGCTCTTTTCCCAGGCAACAACTGCCAGAATGGGAGGGCACAGCCTCAAGCTGTCCCAGGAGATATTTAGACTGGACATAAAGAAGAATTTCTTCCTTGGAAGGGTGTTTAAGCATTGGAATAAGCTGCCCAGCAAGGTGGTGGAGTCACCATCCCTGAATGTGTTCAAGAAATGACTGGACATGGCACTTATTGCTGTGTTCTAGCTCACAATGTGGTGTTTGGCCAAAGGTTGCACCCAATGGTTTTGGAGATCTTTTCCATCATTAATTTTATTGTGGTTATGCAAATTTGGAAAAATAAGTGAAATTGTTGAGGTTAATGCAAAGAGGGGATGGGGGGAAAAGCAGGTGCATGTAGAAAGGTAAGGTGTGGATGCAGAACACCCCACAACAAAAGAGCTTATCTCTTTCCCCTGGAGGGAAAGCCCTTAAGCACCCCCTCCTTGTCCCGTGAAGTATGGTTCTGCTCCCGGCATGCTAATTCATTGTATCCCATTGGCCCTTCCCTCCCTGTACCACCCCTGAACCCTCAGACCATTTGCTGTTGCTCTACCCTGCCCCTCTGACTATCCTATATCAACCCTGCTCCCCCTGTGCTCGGGGAGCCATATCATCCCTGGAACCTTCGAGAGGGAGTAATCTCTGCCTCGAATTACAACACGTGGCTCCCGTCCGTTTCTCCACCGTCGGCAAAGCGGGGTTCTCACAAAGGAACCGAAATCTCTCCTCCCGAGAGCGGGGACATGCCTGGTTCCACCAGGATGTCTTTCCAAAGACGCTTCCCTGGAAGATCGCAGCAGCCGCGCGTCCCCTGCGCCCGCCAGCGCCGCGCCGCCGCCGCGATAGTAAGGCATGAAAATAGATACTGTTTGGGCCAAATCAGTAGAGTAATATTAAATGGAAGGAGCTGAGCCTTTTCTAGCTGTCAAGATGTCTGTTATGTGGGAATTCTCTGGCACTATTAGTATTTATTATGGTTTCATTCAGCTTTTTACATAAAAAACAGAAATTAAAATAATACACAAGAGGATAATCAGAAAGATTCGGTAATGAGACTAGCTGAGTTTGATATTCTCTTAATGAATATTAAACTAAGAGAAAACCTGCAAAGCAGAGATATATACCTGTGGGTAGCTAGGGATTTATCAGGGAAGAGGAAAGCCCATTGTCTTTTACTTATTTTCATAGGTCTCTTTGAAGGCCAGCAGTTGGCAGGGTTGTTTTCTACTGGGAACATGTTTCTGTTTTTGCCAAAATGAAATATAAAAACTGTGGGAGGGAAAAGGTGTCCAACAGTTCTTTGTGAAGAACTGCTGAAAGCTAACATGTGCTCAGGAGGCATCTTTCATGCAACCTTTTAAAAGACTGTTAATTTGCAATAAACAATAATAGAACCATGTGATGTTCTGTTACCAGAAAAACGCTTGCAACTTTACTTGAAGAGAGAAAAAGTACTAAGCGTTTTCAGAAACAAATCTGAAGCTACAAATGGTTCTGTGTTACTGCTAGGATTAGAGGCATATCTCCACTGTTTGAACCTTTCCAGTATCATGTGCATTTCCCTATCAAAAGAATATGAGGGAATTTGAAATAGAATGCCATCAAGACTGCTTTTAGTCTTGTAAGTATTTGCCTTTCTATATATCACAGAAGATATTTTCTGTAAGGATGCTCACTTTCCAATTCTATGCTGTTGTTTAAATTGTATTTGCCTGCTGTGGGTTTCAAGAAAGAGATTGGCAGATAGTCTCCATGAGCAGAGATATCTTTCTATTCTGGATCTCATTTTAGAACTCTTCATAGCAGTGGGACCATCGTTTACTCAGATTGCCTTAAAAGCTTAACAGGTGCTAATTCTTACCTTGTTTTTGTGAAATCTTTTGCAGGAGATAAAAGTTGGTGGGTTAAGTTAGAAATTTTTTCACCAGTTATTTTTCACAGTCATCTGTAGGTGTCTGTGGGGAACATTTTGCTGTTACTCTATAGCTGCCTCAAAAATGTATGGAGGATGGGTATGCTATCATGTAGGTAATACATAGCAGGTTTTGTGTTCCTGAAGCCTTGATTGGGTCATTATCTTTGCTCAAATGGTCTAAGGATTTTAACTCTCATAATTTTAACTGGTGGTTATAAGTTCTTATAAAAGCCAAAAATCAGTCCAGGTTCTAACTGTCTTTCTTTTGCAGGGAATGTATGAAAATGATGTTTTATTACAGGTAGAAGTTCAAATTATATGACAATAAGTGCAATTTTTGTTTCATTTTTTATCAAAGAAGTATTGCTAAGATGACCTGTACATGAATAACAAACTGCACAGGATTTACTCATATGTTTTAATTCTTTAAAGTATACTCTATTATTACTGTAGCTCATGCAATCTTTTGGTATTGTGAATTTTCTTTTCCTTTTTATGTGCCCTATTCCACTTTTTCTTTCTCTTTGAGAACTCAATGATGCTTCTTTCAATGAACCTGTGCCATTGCCTGCACTTTGGAAGGGTCTTAGCTTCCCATATTTTGTGCAATTCTAGTTTTTTCAATGCTGCTGAAACGTCTTATATTTGGAGTTCTGTTTCATCTTTTTTTCAGGGGAGTCTTGAAGATATTGTGCCTCTTCTGGAGGGTCACTATATCTTTAGGGGCCTGGCAATGGCACTATAATTCTGGGAAAACAATCATTTTGCTACAGGCTTTCCTGATTTCACAGGAAGCTCTGAGGCATTGCCCTAGATGGTAAAGAAGCAAAATGTTGTTTTCTTTTTTTTAAATCTTACACAGTCATACTGTTCATAGTGCTTGAAATGCCTTACATTAATCATCCTTTGGACTTTTACTGACACATGAGTTCTCCTTTGCTTGGAGCAGTTGCCTATGAATCTCACTGAATTGGCACCATGCAATTGTCTTTGCAAGGCTGCCAGTGTGTGCCAAGCTTGTGCCACACCTTCAAAAAAAGCAAGAACTTATTTCCAAGTTCTGTTTCCACTGTATTCTTTCAGTTAATATGTAAGCTTTTATCCAGAGCCTCACACCAGTGAGATTCATACTTCTTCCAGGCTAATGTCCAAGCATGAAAACTTACATCAGCTACAGCTGTTCAGCATTAACCCCAGTGTACTACATCTCTGTCCTTGCAACAAGTCTTTTGCTCCCCTGCCACCCCATGGATTCTTTGCCTCCCTCATCTTAAAAAACCCAACTTTGCTTCTCTTACTACAGTCTCTTGAATTATTTCGCTCTTCCTCTTTCTTGTGAACACTTCTGACTTTAGTGACTGTATTTCTTTATAACTGTTTCCTAGTTGATACCTCGGTTAATCCCTTTCATGGCAAGCACATTTAGGAATCCTAATAAACTGTCCTGGGTAAGGACTGTCATGTATATGCAGTCACAGTTTTTTTTACTTCAATCTGGGAAGCTTGTTCTAAAGATTCAAGTGTGTGTTCTTTGAACTGAAATTAAAAAAAAAAAGGCTTATCTTCTGTACTATATAAAAGTTGAGAATTTTCATCTAGTATGCCTAAATGTCATTATTTCCTTCTGGGTGTGCCCTTTTAATTTGTTGTATGGTTCGTAATGATGTACCTAACAAAAGGTCTGCATAACATTCAGAATATTTCAAGAGACAATTGCATCATTATGAAGAGAGAAATTTTAGTAACAGGATCTCATCGTCTAAGAGATGAAGCATAGCAAACTAAATCAATTAGAAATCCAACCCAGACAAATCTGGATTAGAGTTTAGAAGCCAATTATTTTTTATACTGGTGGGAAAAGGTAACTACTAAAAATGCTTACAAAGGTGTTGTAGTGGACTTTTCAGTCAGAATCTTAAAATCAGTATGAAGTAATACTTGAAAAGTTTATAAAGTTTTAGTCTTTTTTCCCAAAGCTCAAATTTTTCCTGTTCTGAGTCAGCCAGCCTTATTCTTAATTAAAACAAGATTTGTTTTACCTAGGTTAGCTGTTGTCTTCTATACTGGATTACCTAGGTCCCTTACTTTAATGCAAGAGAAGCCTTTCTTCTCTCCTATTGCATGGTTCATTAGTAAGATTCAATTTCAAATATCTCTCACATTAGATAAATCCTTCAGCAATTAAGATATTGACATATATACTCACTAAAAGCATTTGAGAGTTTTTCCCTAAAGTTGGAACAATTTCTTTATTTATAAATAAAATTGAGTATGTATAAATACTCTTTACTTAGACTCCCTGCAATACTAATCATGCAGGTGTTTTTGATCTAAAAACCCTATCTCAAATGCCTGCTTACACTGGCTTATCAGGGCAAGACAAGTTTCCAGCTGTTAAGTTCTTTTGAGGAAAAAGACAGTAGATTCAAAAAGGTGGTACCTTCTCCAGTCCACTGTTAGCCTGGGAGAAAGAATAACTCCTTCGTCCTTATATTTGCTGGCATTAAGGTGAGATGCAGGAAACTCTAAATGGGAAGCTGTGGTTCAGCCATTGACAAAGGCTACTTTTGTAAGGTTTTGGGGTTTTTTTTTGGTTTTAGGTTTTTTGGGTTTTGTTTGGTTTTTTTTGTTTTTTCTTGTTTGTTTGGGGGGGTTTTGTTGGGTTTTTTTTAGAAGCTCCTGAACGTCATCATCTGTATTACAGAAAGAGGAATTATGCAAGAATGTGTCTAGTGCCGAATCCATACATATTGAAAAGTGCCTGGTAGCCAAGTAAATATGCTTTAAAGGTCAGCTGGCTAGAATACACTGTCTAACATTTTTATTGCCAAGTAACTTGAACAATATTTTTTAAAGAGGAAAAGATACAGTTCTCTTCCATTGTGACACCTAAAAAGGTTATATTATAAATTACATATAAATATCCAGACACATTTCAACACTGATGATTTTGCCTCATTTTTTTAAAGAACAAGTAATACTAATGAAAAAAAACTTGTATTCTATACCAGAAATGAAAGATAATTTCTAAAGGAACTCGTAATCCTATTCATTACATTGTGGCTTATCTGTAAAAAAAAATCTTTTCCTCCCTGGAGTACTTATTGAAGAGCTATTTTCTTGAATATGAAAAATGGAAAGTTATTTAAACTTTCACGTTGGTCATAGAATATCTCTATTGATATTTATATATCTTTAAGTACGTTTGGATTGGGGATTAAGACACTGTAAAGAAGAGCTGTGGAAAGTGACGTGAGGGTAGAAAATGAGCCAGCAGTGCCCTGGCAGCCAGGAGGGCCAAGCGTGTCCTGGGGGCATCAGGGACAGCATCACCAGCCAGGCAAGGGAGGGCATCCAAAGAAGGGCAGGCACAGATCCTGTCTCTGGTGACCAGTGACAGGATCCAAGGGAGTGGCCTGGAGTTGTGTCAGGGGAGGTTCAGGTTGGATATCAGGAAAAGATTCCTCCCCCAGAGGGTGGCTGTGCACTGAACAGGCCCCCCCAGGGCAGTGATCACAGCATGAAGTCTGGCAGAGTTCAAGAAGTGTTTGGACAATGCTTTCAGGCACAGGGTATGACTCTTGGGGTGTCCTTTGCAGGGCCAGGGTTTGGACTTGATGATTCTCTGTGTCCCTTCCAAATCTCAATGAGTCCCTACCAACTTCTGTGATTCTAAGCACTTAACTTTGAACATGTAGTAACATAATTAACATTCACGGTCTAATAAGAAAATTTCTCCTCATACTGACTAGAAATTACAATATCTTATATTATTTCTCTGTGTGTATGTAGTAAAGTGTTTCTTCTGTTAGGAGGAAAGACAAGGATCCAGTCAAGACCGTATGGCTTCTGCTCATCCTGTGTGCATAATCTTCACAAAAATTACTTTCTGTTGCTTTATATAGTTCTCCAGTTTAGTGGGTTGATACTGGTTGAATGCCAGGTGTCATCTCTGTCACACCCTTCCTCAGCTGTATGAGGGAGATGAAATATAGTTAAAGTTTCATGGATTGTGGTAAGATCAGGGGGAGATAACTCAGCAATTACCCTCACAGACAAAAGAGACTGGACTTGAGGAAATGAATTTAATTTCTTACCAAAGTAATGTAATGGGAAACAAAAACAAATTTTAAAATACCCCTTAAAATACCACCCCCCTCCTTCTTCTTGGATTTGACTTCACTCCAGAATTCTCTACCTCCTCCCTCACAGCGATGCACCAGGAAAAGGCAATAGGGATTATGGTCAGGAGCTCTGCAGCTCCTTTATCCTCACACTCTCCCTCCTCCCTGCTCCCATGTTCATCGCTGCTTTGGGGCTGCTGTTCTTCATGAACAGTTAGAGCACGTGTTCCTACAGCTAGGCACAGTCCATCATTAACAGCCTGCTCCAGAGTGGTTTCCCTCCAGAGTCACAGTCCTGACAGCAAACCTGCTGCAGCGTGGGCTCGTCTTTCCACAGGGTCACAGGTGCTGCCAGGTGCTCTTCCAGAAGGGGCTTTCCATGGAGTCACTGCCTCCTGTGGGCCTACACCTGCTCTGGTGTGGAACCCTCCATGGGCTGCAGGGTGTATCTCAGCTCCACCATGAATATCCATGGGTTGTGGGGGAATCCTCGTTCTGGCACCTGGAGTTCCTCTTCCCCTTCCTTCTCCATTGACCTTTATGTCTGCAGAGGTCTTTCTCCCTCATATCTTACCCCTCTCTCCTGCTTTTGTGCAGGTTTTCTCCCCCTTCTTAATTATGTTAACCCAGGGGAGCTACTATCATTGCTCATATACTGACCTTGGCTAGCAGCAGTTCTGTCTTGGAGCTGGTGGGCACTGGATTTCTGGGACACTGAGAAAGTTTCTGGCAACTCCTTATGGAAGTCACCCCTATAGACCTTCACTACTGCAATCTGCCCCGGCAAAGCAGTATATCCAGAAACTTTAGGTCTCCTAAAATCACTTTAAATCTTTGGCTTGTTTGCAACTTTACACAGGGTTTAATTTGCAATCTGTTGTTCTTCCCTGTACACTGACTAAATAACTGTATGTGAATGACTGCTGCAGGACACTGATCAGCTGCCTTTAAATACTGGCACTCAATTTGGCCCTGAAATATATTTTAGCCTGGAAATCAATTGATTTTACTTTGCTGACACTAATTTATCAGTTACATTATTCTCAAATCAAATTTAGGTGAGTTGTGTGTTGAGAGGTATTGTCTCAAAATAGAAATTTTTTTTAAATTTCAGAATATAATTGGTATTGTGATAATTTGTGAAAATTGAGATTTCTTTCTATTCTCCAGCTCCAAGTAACCACTGCAGGGAAACATCAAATTGGAATGTACACTGTCTTCTAGGATATTTGATCTTTGCTTCAGAGATCTGGCAAAACATAATGAGCAACTATGTTGTGAGAATTTTTCTTAAGCACTTTTATCACATGAAGCTAAAAGATGTACAAAAGGAAATGATTGCTATTCCAAATGTGTCATAACTTTTTAAGGAAGAGAAATTATTTGCATATATTTACCAAAGAGAAAGAACTTGAAATGGAGGGGTACCATCTTAAACAGGTCAGCCTGATATATGGTCTTAAAGGCCAAAGAACTATTTTAAGTGGCAGTTGATTCTTAAAAAACAGCTTAGAATTTTTAAATTAGTGTGTATGAATTGATGTTCTTAAATTGAGTTGAATGCCTTCTGTTAGTTATGTGAAATTGTGTGAAATTTTCATCACATCCCTCAATGTTTTTGCTCTTCAACTTCAAATAACAGTCTAAACCAGTAATTCTTGAACTCACCCAACTCTATAAAGGTGTCTGCACTTTCATTGTCTACTGTCAAATAGCTTATCATGCTATGTGAAACAGAGTTAAAGGTTTAGTACCAGACCTAAACAATGGTCTTCCTTACTGCTAAAGCTTCAGATTTCATTTAGGGGCTGATTACACAGATGCCCTGAAGACTAATTTCTCCCACTCAACCTGTGCTCAGATGCAAAGGTTAAGTTTTCATTGTATGTGACAATAAAACAAAACTAGTCATTATTCTGTCTCTCAAGTGGGATGAACAGGTTTCAGTTCCAAGAGTGATGGAGAGAATCTCAGTGACTATTATACTTTTTCAAGACTTTAGCTAGTATACCCTCTCTAAAAATGAACAATGCTGAATCCAGGAGCTTAATAACCTTTGACGAATTTAATAATATCTAACAAAAGAAGTTTATCACACGGATGGTTGAGAAACTGATAGCACAAGGAAGACAACTATTAAGACTGCTGCCTTTTATGCCAAAGGAATTTACACTAACAGGGAAAAATAATAAAAGTGCTGCAAAACATCTACCAAAAAGATTGGACTCAGCAATGTTAACAGTAATGATGTAGTTTGTAAATTACTTATTCCAAGCTTAAAAAGAGAAATGCATGGAATTTCTGAAAGTGATCTTCAGTTAGAAATAAAAGTCTTTCTATCTGTGGTTCAAATTGCTGGTCCTTTAGTGCAAATCAAAAATTCTGACAGTGTGGCAAGAGGCTTTTCTGTTATTTTATTACTATAGAAGAAGGTATATCCTGGTGTTGGCCATCCCACTCTGATATGAGGGTGAAGAGAATGAGGATGGATGAGAACCTTTTTCAGTTCTACAAAGAGTACAAGTAGAGAATTATTGGATGGATAGGACATTTTTTTTCTTCAGTATAAGATATACAGGAATTTACTATGAAAACAATGTTGTTATGCCAATACAGAAGTTGATAGTGTAGCCTTATAGAGAATATTGGGAGGGCTACTACATGAGAAATTAATAAAGACAATAGTCAGAAGAATAGATTATGAAGGAGTAGAATTGATATCTATAATATAATGAGAGAGAATTTGAATAAGGAACAATTATTTGTTATGTCTTAGAATAGAAAAACTGGGAATCATCAACTGACCTTTGAGTGAGGTATTGCATTTGGAACTGAAAGATGTGGCTTTTAATAGGCTTTAGTTAAGCTGTGGAGTTCTTTCTAGCAAGTTCTGATTAGTGCTGAAGGTTGATGTGGATTTAAAGTGTGGCAGTGAAATAATAGAAGAAAATAATTAATTGGGAGCTATAATCCATGATGCTTTGTCTTGGTGCATTGCTGATCCTCCACTTGCTGAAGTGCTCAAATGCATTCTGGAAAGATGTTTTTCACCTGTTCACTATTTTATTGGCATTTTCTACTTGCCCATGTGAGAGAGGATCCCAAATTCTTTGCAACTTAAGTTTGACATGTGTGGCCATTTTTACCACATAGCTATCCACTGCTGTGGAAACTAATGAAGTTTCAGTCTAATGCAGTTTCAAAGCCTTTACCTTCTGTAGAATATAATAGAGCTGACTGTTTCAGTTGAAAGGAGCCTCTAATGTGACTGTGGTGTCCCCTTAGGGGTCAGAGTTATGCCCAGTCTGGTTCAAAGTCTTTATTGATGGTCTGGATGGTGGAAGGATTGAGTAAATCAGTAACCTCATGGACAGCACCAAATTACAGCGGAGTGTCCATCTGCTGAAGAGTAGGAAGGCTCTGCAAACAGGGGTTGGACAAGTGAGATACATAGGGCAAGATGTACACTGTGAGGTACAACAAGACCAATACTTGGTATTGACAGTATCAAGACAATACCACAATAATGTGGTAAGTCCAATACTTTGGCCAGGCAGCCCTATAGCCAGGGGGAAGAGTGGCTGGAAAGCTGCCCATCAGAAAATTACGTAGAGATCCTTGCTGACAGTGGTTGAACATGAGCTGGTGTGTGCCCAAGTGGCCAAGAAGCCAGTGACATCCTGGCTTGGATTAGCAATAATGTGGCAAGCAGGACTAGGGAAGCAATTTTCCTGCTGTACTTGACACTGGTTAAGCCACACTTAAGCCCTGTTCTGGGGCTCTCAACTCAGGAAGGACAATGAGGCATTGGAGTCGGTCCAGAGAAGGCCAACAGAGCTGTGGAAGGGTCTGGAGAGAGAGAGTCCTGTGAGGAGCAGCTGAGTGATCTGGGGTTTTTTATCCTGGAGAAAAGGGAGCTCAGGGGAGACCACTCTCTATAGCTGCCTGAAAGGAGGTTGTATCCAGGTGGGTGTTGGCCTCTTCTCCCAGGCCACCAGTGACAGGAAGAGAGGACATAGCCTTAAGCTGTGCCAGGGGGTGTTCAGGTTGGACATGAGAAAGAATTTCTTCAGAGAAAGAGTGATTAAGCATCAGAATGGGCTGCCCAGGTAGGTGGTGGTGTCACTGTGCCTGGAAGTGTTTAAGGAAAGACTGGATGTGGCACTCAGTGCCATGGTCTAGTTGAGAATGTGGTGGTGTTCAATGGGACTCGATGGTTGTAGAGGTCTTTTTCTATATAAATTATTCTGTCATTCTGTGAACAAGCATCCAGTCCCACTGTCTGACCACTTCAGGGCTGACCAAAAGCTGTAGCATATTTTTAAGGGCTTTATCTCAGGCTTCTTGAACACTGACAGGCTGCAGGCATCAACCACCTCCCCAAGAAGCCTATTCCAGAATTTGACCAATCTCTTGCTAATGAAATGCTTACTAATGTACAGTCTACGTAAATCTAATGTAAATCTGTCCTGGCTCAACTTTGAAGCATTCTCACGTATTACAGAATCACAAAATTAGTAAGGTTCAAAGGGAACACTGGAGATAACTAGTACACCCTCTCTTCCTCAAACAAGATTCCCCAGGGCACTACTCAGGAGTGTATTCAGATGTTTTTGAATATCTCCAAAGAGGGAGACTCCACAGCCTTTCTGGACACAAAGGAGAAGAGAACAGCACCTGAGACTCAGGTTCCTCTTCTCAGAAAGAGTAGACAATAGTGAGGCCATCCTTCAATCTCCCTGAATCTAAATTAGACAAGCCCAAAGTCCTCAGCTCCTCCTTGTAAGACATTCTTTCCAGTCCTCTCACCAGTCTTCTGGGTCTCCTGTGGATGCATTTGTCTACTTCAATGTCCTTAAATTGTGGGGCCCAGAACCACATACAGCACTCAAGGTCATAATATTTACACATTTATTGAAACATATGAAGACAGAAAGAAATTGCCTCTCTTTGGGTTAAGGGTAAGAGGACACAGGATGTTCAAGTGTTCTCTCCGAACTTTTCAACTCTATATATGAGTTGAAAACCTCCAAAAAAGGCTATGTATGATCTATGTCTAGACAGGGAATATACTGTGATGACTTTAAAGAAGGATGAATTGAGAAGAATGTGCTTTAAACCATAACTCAGCTTGTAGGCTATTGCTTTTTATGAGCAGAGCAAGGCAGAAGAAAGGTTGAAAGGAAGAGCCAGCATTGTTTTGCCTGTCACAGGGTTATGAAATTTGATTGTGGTTTAAAGATGACACTGGTAGTTCTTAAAAACTATTTCATGCTCTTAAGACAATTCTTTTCAGTTAGTGTTTTGCAACCAGTGGTGTGACCTGCTCTGCTTACAGCTTGATTGCCTAATATTTTCCCACCAGAGAGAAAACTCTTCCTCTTAAATCTCTTACATCCTTGTTCACAACATTTGTTTGAGAAAAAGAACACCAGGACTGAGAGAACTGTTTTGTTTATAGTATTTTTTCTCTACTCACTCAAATCTTATCCAGATCTAGCTGAGCTATCCAAAGTATTTAATTGCCAGGGTTTTTTTGAGAAGAAAGAAAAAAGCAATGAGCTAAAATAACTGCACATATGAACTCAGTGAGATGGGTTCACACTGCTGTTGCCAGAGTGACAGCTGCTGCTTCACTGAGATTACTGAGACTGCCAGAGGGGGCGAAAAGAAAGACTGGGGCAATAGTCCAGACACTTACAAATTTGTTGCTACCATTGAACTTGTGGGGCTCCCAAAAAAGGTAAAGTGCAGACTGTTTTTTGTTCCCCTCCTCTTCTCCCTTGACTTGTAACTTTACTTTCTTCCTGACAGTCTTGCACTTCTCCCTTCTCTGTCCCAGTGACTTAGTGGGGATCTCAGAAAGTATTTTTTTTCTCTTTGCTGCTAATATTACTTTGCATGCATCTCCTGACTCATGCAACCTCTGGGAATTGCACTAGGCAGAAAACATGCTGGGTTAATCTTCCCCACTCTTTTGTACCTGGTTCTATTTATAGGATATCAACATACAAGAAGTAATTCAAATATTTCTATTTTACCCAACTGGAAGCAATGAAATAAAAGCCTGATATTCCCAGCTTAAGACAGGGAGAGAGATAGTGGCAGGGTTCATTCTTCAGTATTCATTCTCACTCCTTGAGTGCCAGGGCTTGGCCTCAGTGATCCATCCATGCCAACAGGCTACCAAGTTCCTGATCTTGTCAGTAATATCTTTAAATGTTAACTGTGCTTCTGTGCTTACTCGGCCTTGTAGACCAGCAAGTACCAGATCTCCCTAACCATCATGTAAGTTTTAGAGTGGTAGATGTAATGTACAGTGGTTTTTTTCTGAGTATAAACTTAGGAAGTGACATACAAATCACTTTCCTCCTATCAAGGAAATCCTCCTCTGAAAATCCTGTACAAAATACTGCAGTTTCTGAAACCTAGTCTCAGAAGTTGGAAAGACCAGGTTTTATAGTTTCTTGGCTAGTTCCTAACACTGTTGCAATCCTTTCTCAAAGGACTCCAAACTTCCTTCCATTCCGGGACTTGAATGGATCAATTTTATGCGTAAATGTACAGCTGTCATTTTTAAACTTTCTAGCGCCTAAATTGGTTGTGAATGCAGACAAGTTCTAGTACAACCAGACTTTTCTGGGACTAAGAAAATAGTAGCTTTGTAGGGCTTCCCCAGCTGGATTTACAAGGTTTGTCAACAGGGTGGCAAACAGATTGGGTCTGCTATGTTCTGAACTTCAGTTAGCTGCTTTCTTAGCTTATCTGGCATATGTCTGAGCGTAAGGTTTATCGTTCTTTTAAAGACATGCTCTCTTAGTCTCTTGGAGACAGTTTCTTCATTTCTGACCAGATATTACTAGTTACTATGGAGAAAATTAGTTCTCTGGATTATGGAGTTTCTCTTCCATCTCTTCATTTCTTACCTCTGTGGAAGAAAGAATATGTATAAATGAAAACATTTTTTTATACGTATCTGTCTTCTGTGAGCCTGTCCCTTCAATCAAGATTCCTTTGGATCTGTGCAAGTCTGTTTGTCCGCAGCTACTGAGACTTAAATTGTTGTCCCCATACCTTCTTCTCTTTCTGGAATAGTTTTATTACTGTTCTACCTTCATGTACCAGCCTCTGTGGGTGAAGTTATTTCTCTTGCCTTCAGTCTTTCATTAGTCTAAATGTGGCTGCTTTCCAGCTGACAAATGAGATTTAAGAGTCTTTCATCAGTGCTGCTCTGAGATGTAGATAACACAAAGCATACAGCTGATCCTACACATGCAAGATGCTCAGTCCTACAGAAACAGTTTATACAACCTCACGACCTCATAGGTAGTTTAAGCTGTATCATGCTGCAGTACATAGGGATGGAGATGGGTATATTGTGGCTTAAATTCTGGAGTAAGAGTCAGAAGCTGGAATTCAATGATAATGGGAAAAGCTGCTTAATATTGTGTCTCCCTCAACATATGTGAAACTGAGAGGACTTCTACACTTCTGTATTATTTAATAGGTGTGGTATAGAGTGTGTGCATTTCCATTCTTTGTATGTGAAATGAGTTCTATATCTATGCTTTATTAAAGGGATGTTTATAATAAAACCAGTTTCTTTTTTAATTCTTTTTTATAGTTTTTTTTTTCTATTTCTTGGAGATGGTGGGCATGTCTTCCACTAAGTATCCCATATAGCTCACATTCAAATCTGGACTGAGCTAGTCAGTCTGACTTAGTGCAACTGTTCTATTAACACAATCAGTAATAACTTGTTGGTTGAGTTACTGAAATAAAAATATTTACCAATCTGGTTTAGAAGTACTTTGAGGTCTTAAAGTATCTCCATTCTGAACAAAATACAAGCACATGTGTATAATATATTTATGCAGGCTTAAGGTGTGCTAGTAATGCAGCTAAACTGTACAACTCTGTTCTCCGTTTATGCAGAACTCAAAATGTTTTCTATTATTTCATATTGAATTTGTCAGTTAACTCTGGATCTAGTAGCAACTTTAGCACTGACTGAGTTTTTTTTTTCATGTGCGTGTGCAGTGGAACAGATGAATACCTTGGTTCCTAAACTAATTTATGTATATTTTTGTTTTTTATTTTTTAATCTCCTCAAGAAATTTGCTATGAGTGTAGTGTTTCTTCAGCTTGTTTTTTGTAGACACATAACATAACCTGAACGAAAGGCTGTTCTTGTTTACTGTAAGCAGGAGTTTCACATTCTATTATACAGTATCTTACTAAATCTTTATAGAGTTACATGCTGGATGAAGTCCTTCTGTTTCTGACGTAGGATGTGTATTCATGGATCATATGTTCCATTCCTTGCATATTTTCCGTGTTTCCTTGTGTGCAGCTCAAATGATTTCCATCACAATACTACCATAAAGAGTACAAAATTATTTTATGACCTGGTGTTTGATGGCATTGCTGCTGTTTCAAATAGAATCAGCATCTGGAGACATGAACAACTTGTTTATTAAACTACTGCATGCTTGCTTTTATCTGAACTCATTCAGAACACAGTGTTTGCTCCCAAATAGTACCAGAGCAACCTTATTCTTCATGTAATATTCACTAGCCGATTATACCTGCTGATTAATCAGATGAATAAACAGTCACAATTTCTTTTGTAGCCTACAGATCTCTACTTCCGTTGTTCATATCTGCAATTATTAATATGCCCTAACAGGTAGGATTTTTCTGCCATTTTTAGAGCAGAGTGTGATAGCAATATGTCTATCTGTCCATATATTTTATGTGTTCATTGCAAGGGGTGATTTTGTAGGTTATATAGATAGCCTACAGAGAGAAACTGGTAACAATTACTTCCTTATGAACTTCCTGGATTGCAGGTAATCCTAGGAAAGGCAAGCACAAATGCGTTCTGCGAGAGCAAGTAAATCTGTAAATGTTTAAGCTTGCAAATACCTTGCCCTCAACAAGACACTTTTGGAACTGCAGGAATAAAAGAAGGTGAAATCTAAAGTATGAGCAGCAAAATCCAATGGGTCAAAAGTAAGTTGAGAAAATTTATATATATGGGAATGTAATTGTTATGGTTTCATGGCAGCAGGCAACTAAGTTTGGTCATTCACCTCCCACTAGGATGGGGGAGAAAATCGGAACAACAAAAGTGAGAAAACTTGTGGATTGACATAAAGTGCAACAGGGAAAGGCACTTCCCTAGGGCAGACAGGCATTCAGCCATCTCCAGAAGAGTGGAATCCCACCACATTTAATGGTGATTTGGGAAAACAAACACCCCAGTCATCCTCCCCTTTCCTCCTTCCATCCCCAGCTTTTTATGCTGAGCACAGTGCCATATGGAATGGTATATCCTGTGGGTCAGTGGAGGCCAGCCTTCCCAGCTGTGTCCCTCTAACTCCTTGTGCGCCCCAGCCTCCTGGCTGGTGAGGTGGGTGAGTAGCAGAAATATTTTTGATGCTGTGTAGGCCCTGCTCAGCAATGCTGTTGGATGTCTGTGTTATCAACACTGTTCCCAGCAAAAATCCCACATATAAACACATACGAGCTATTATGGAGAAAAGTAAACCCAGTCAAAAACAGCATGTTAACTTAATTGTGCATTCTTTTTTGGACAACCTAATTGCCACTCACAAAAGTAATGATCATTTTTTCACAGGTCCCAAGTTAGCTAAGAAGAGATGAGGAATGAAGTGCCTCCCATCAGCATTTTTCCATAAAGACAGCTGTAGCTTCCAAGCTGCCTCACTCGTATTTAGGCTGTGCTTGTCTCTTCTAGCCAAATCAGTCTATTATGCTCAGACACTTTAATGTATGAAAATGGGATTCCCCTTCAGTTTGCCAGAAAGATTAACCTCCAGGCAGATAAGTGCTGAAGTTCCTGCTTGATGTTTTCCTTTTAAGCTGTATGTTACAGCATTAAAAAAAGTTTTCAGCTAACATATAATTTCAAACATCGGCAAAGTAAAATAATTTGTGGATGAACCACTTAAAAAACTCTATCTGGCAGAGGAATGCATTACTTTTAAGGGTGCCAATTTTATTAGTTGATGTGAAGTTGATATCAATGTGGCAGACTCAGAAGCACAATAAATCAGAGAGTTCTGAAAGGAGGCCAAGTACAGAAAGAATGAATTACATGCAAAAAGTTCCTATTATGGAGATGAATAATTTAACAAGATAGAAAAAAGGATATGTTATCTTAAGTACTGAAGGATTAACTGTATTACTGTAGCTCAGACAATCCAGTTATTCAGTGAAGAATTTTCTCAAGTGCAGATATTATTTCAGTTAAGTTATTTGATTTTAAATTGAACTACAGTAAACTAGCAATGTGACACAGTCCACAGCTATAGAGCGAATAAGGGAATGGTACCAATTTCTTGTGGTACTCAGTGAATTTTGTTTTCAAAACACTGAATGTGGGTGTCAGATTACATATAGAATCCTGCATTGGTGGAAATAGTAAGAGTTAATACACTTTGTGATCTTGAAAAGCAAAACGAGAGACTACCACTCTTTGAAGATATATCTGAGAGTTGTGGTACATCTCTTTGTTGAAAGACTTAGAGGTAACACATTTGCATTTTATATGGGAAAGTTGTTAAAAGAAGCAAAAGGTGTAAAAATGATATTTTAGACATGGATACGGGGAAGGCATTCCACTACAAATCAAAGCTTTTCACAAAGTCTTTGGTTAGAAGGGACAGAAGGGACAGTTCTGAATCCTGTTTTGGGGGGAAAGGCAGACCACTATTTGAATTAATCTGAGAAAAAGCACTTTAGCATGTGTGTATATATATTCACTTACCCCTTTCATCAGCAAATGCTTTTCTTTGGAGGAGGTTATTCCTCAGTCATCACAGAAAGAAACCAGCTGGTAGTTGCTTTATTTTCCTTATTTTTGGAAATCAGGGAACTGAAATTGAAAATTAAAGGGTTTATTTTTTCAGATCAGAGACATGGCTTGCAATGGTAACTAAGTTCCAAATCTGTGAAACCATTTTGTTTCTCAAATAGAATATGGGTTGGTGGCAAGGTTGCCAATGAATACAGAAACTGAAGATTTTGTATGCATCCCATAGATGTGACTAGAATATTTTCAAATTGATAGGTTAAATAGTAAAATATTATCCCTCATTTTTTTTAAATTTGTAATTTTTTATATGCTATCAATTCAACTTTGCCCTTTGGTTTACAAATGCTGCTCTTTGGAGGTGGCTGCTCTTTAGTCCTGATGGAATTGTAGAATCTTGGAACAAAGCTATTCCTTTTATGTGTTGCTCAAGAATCTGTGGAACACTGAGAATTTTTTCTAATAATAGAAATAACACAACTGAATTACACTTTCAGCATCTGTCACAAATTTTTCATTTTCAGCATGCTTTTTTCTTTTCTTTTTGCATTGCAAGTTTTCATCTTTTGAATGTGTCCTTTTAAGTATGTCTTTTGACATATTTAAAAGGATGCAATGGTTACTACATGATTACTACAGTAGACTATATACCTGGGGAGGAGCCTGCCTAGGTGTGCAAAAAGATATGATTCACGAGATTAAAGGCTTTTGTCTCTCTAGTTCAAGTTATGGTGCCCAGCAGGACAAAATGATTCAGATGGTCATCTGCAGCTAACAGCTGTCTTCTGGGAAAGAATCTAAAATAGCAAAATATCTGTAGACTCTGTCAAATATGGTACCATGACAGCAAATACAGGTGTCTCTCTTATGAAAAGCATTTTGCCCAGGAGATTTCAGAAATTATTATGGCATGGATTGCAAGTGGAAGAAGAAAAATAAATGAATATGAAGAATAACTCTATCTAAAAAGGATTTAAAGATAGACAAACCTAACCTACATGATTTCCATTCTTGTCAAATTCATGCTAACTCACCCAGTTTATCCATGTTTTCATTCAGTGTCTCTAGGATTTCTGTATAAACAGGCCAAGAGCTCAATTCAAAAACTGTAGCTTTTTATGTATTAAGGATAATTTCTTACTTTTTTAGTAGTAGAATTTTTATCAACACAGAGAATTCAGGGGACATATTTATAGAAAGATAATTCAGTAAGGTCCAAATTTTTATCTTGACAGATTTCTCTGTATTTTTCATTAGATGAAAATATACATTTTATTTTACACTACTTTATAAAACAAACTATAATAATAAAAATGTCGTTGTTTATTTAATATTAAATATTTAATATTAATTTAAAATATTACTTTCTCTTAATCTAAAGCACTTCATTAAGGTTATTTATCAGAAAAAATCAAAGTAATGTTAGTTTCAAATTGGTCAAATCTGGATTTTTAAACCATGGTATTTCCCAGGAAGAACAACTTTGGCTCCATATGCTCTAACATGCTTTAATGTTTCTGGTATGTTCATATTCTGTTCATATTGTTTAAATTTTTTTTTCTTGCTTATTAATTGAAGACATGTCTATTGTGCCTCTTTCTTGTAAATGATGGTCTTTTAAATCTTAAATCCTAGGCCCATGCAGATGGCTTTCCAGGAAAGATGGCTTGTTAATGCTCTGAAGCCACCTGCCATCTGTAAAAAGAGTGATCTTACTCTAATCAGATTTTATGGAAGGATGTCTCACATTTAGAAGTAACATGAAATTAACAGCAGCAGAACAGTGAAACAATTGCATAAGAAATATAAATCTAGTTTTTACAGCTTTCTGCAAGTATTATGAAAAATAATCACTGCTAAGGAAGATGGTGGTCTTCTGAAATGTTTTAGCACATGCTACAAATGTTTGACTACAGTGCTAGCCATCAGTCTGCAATGGAGGATTTTCATGTTGACTGGAATTTATTCTGTTCTTTTAAAAATGAAACTGTGATTTTTCTTTTTTTCCCCCTCCTTTTTACATGCTTCCCTCTCTCTACACAGAAGGCAATCCTAGATAAGCAGATTAATATGTGGGATAGCTTCTCTTCATTGTTCTGTGCAGCACTTCCAGCTTTTCATAGCCAGTTGGACTTGTTAGGAGAAGCTGAGTGATTGGTTGTTTCCTGGGCTCCGTTTCATAAATTATAGCCCAGCATGCATGAGCATGATTCCTACAGTTGCAGTAATCCAGAGGCCTGTCAGTTCCTGACTTTATGCATGCTCACTTCTATTTGTTTTATAATATTGCACTGGAATTTCCTGTCTTAGATAGTTTGCTATTGCATCGCCAGGACTCTGTGAGTAATTTTGACTTTTTCTACTCTGTTAATTACGTACTGTAAACAAGAATGCTTGTGTTTAGGAAGTAATTCACTGGCAGCTGACATTTGAGATTCTGTGCAGTTTAAGATCAGGTAAGTAAACTTTGTAGCTCTTTTCTTGCTAGGTTTAAAGCAGCTTCATGATGTTACATGTTATCAGTGCATTTGGGGTTCACGCACGTCTGAAATAGGCAGCTTGGTCCCATAGCTTTTGGTCTTCTGTAATAAAATACAGGGGTGTTGCATTACACCTCATTTGTTCCTAATAAGACATGTGGCATGTCTCACATTTTCAAGTATACTGTATACTAGCAATTGTGGTAGAACTAATGAAGAAATGCACACAATTCTGAGATTGTAATATGATAAAAAATCCCCACTCCTTTCATACTCCCCCCTTGCATCTCCTCTAAATAAGAATAGACATCAGTAAAAGGCAGGATAGTGTTAACAACTAGTTTGTTAAACAACTGCAAGGCTTAGCGCCTTCCCTGTCCCATCCTTCCCCTTCCCCCCTCCCCATTTTAAGTGCTGTGATTTTTTCCTTAATTTCGAGAGATATATTTTCGTGGCAAGCAAAATGACAGGACGTTGGAGCTCAGACTTTTAAAAGAAAATTCTACCCACAGTGAAAGAGAAACCTGTGGGAAATGCTGTAGAGGATCTGTGGTTTAATCAGATGGAGTTATCACAGTGACTCCCTCATCAGTTTCCTGAGATTGTCAAGTGTTACGTCTGCACAGCTCAGGTTTAAAACAATAAAGCTACAGATTGAAATCAGAAATTAGAAAGCTACTAGGGAAACACTCTACACTTCTCTCATAAATGCTGTAAGATCACATTCATTGCTATAAACGCATGTCCATGCAAAGAACTTTCCAGGTTGCTTTTCTTTTCCACTGGAAATGTCCCTTTGCTGTGTGATGTAATAAAACTAGTGTTTGCTGGTAAATAGCTTGGGTTATACCAAGGAGCACAGACGTTCTGCAAGCAAGATATAAGCCTATGCTCTTTCTTATTAGTTTTCATTTTTGACTTCTTAGCTTTTCAGATGGAATTTTATGACTAAATAATTTTAAATAGTAAATATTCTTCAGACAGCTGCCTTGCTCTTTCTAATATATCTTATTGCTTCTGGGATATGAAATGCCCTTGTAAAACTTTCCTAGATATCTTCTTTTGCTAGCAAAGAAATTATTTTTCGACCCTGAAATAGAAAACAGAAATGTAATTTTAGCAGTATTGCTGCTTGCATGTCTTGCATTGTAATGCCCAGATGCTTGCAAGGTTAAAGCAACCATCACAAGCTGAAAGTGAACACTATGGTGATTCTGTCACAAATATTTTTGTTAGATGAGGATCAGCAAAGTGAATAGCTTAGCTCCTCTAAATGTTTTTATGAAGTTCAACAGGGGGTTTGGTTGCACAAATAATATTTGAGGTAACTTTTGCCAACTTTACCATAATGGTCAGATAAAGCAAGAAGGTATGCTATTACTTTTGCTAATATTAAACCTAAAGCACAGTGAAGTCTGTTTGACTGAGATTATATGCATTAAATGAGATAATGAACTAGATTATAAATTATTAATTCCTATGATATTTATGGAATAAGAAATAAGAATCCAAAGTTCTTTTAGACATGCAAACTGGTTTCAGCAGAGTTCCTCTGACATATATGAAGCAGAAGGAATTAAGTTGGTGAGACATTAAACTTGGAGAATGTGGTGTTTTTGTCTGAACAGCCACATGACTTGTCATGTCTCATCTGAATGGAAGTTATTTCTACCAGGATATTTTTTTTAGTATAGTCAGGTTATTTAGCTCTGAACATTGCTACTTTACTTCTGTGCTCAACAAAAAAGAGGGACTGTGGAAAAAAACTTGCAAGTTTAAGTGAGTTTCTTATGATGCTGTGTTTGCTGTCATTCTAAGGTATCCAAGCACATGGATTGCTAACAATTCTGTTAATACCATTGTTTCCAGCTGAAAATGTATCGAGACAGAATTCTATATGTGATATTTGGAATCTAACATATCACAAGCAGTGCCTTCAGGCTGGATCAAAGTCCTGTTGTGCTGGATGCTGTTCAAACAAGTAGTGAAAGGAAGTCCTTGCTCTTATGAGATTATAAACTAAACAGGGTGGTAGGTACAAGATGGGTATGTGCACAACTTAAACATAACCTTGGGCAAGTCAGAGCAGGTCGACAGCTAAAGAAGAATGAAATTCTGGAATATATTTGCAATGTGATGTTGTATTATATATATCAAGGGCCTGAGGCAGTGAAGGCCCACATTAGGATACCTATTTGATCCAAGAAGCGGTATAGGTGCATTTTGCCAAAGCTAATTAGGCCAGAATTAGCTTGCACTGAATGTTTTAATGCTTCTTGTCTAGAGGCTCCCATAATTCATAGCTCAGGGCTTCTGATGCTACTTAAAAGAATCTTTTTGTCTTTTCTTAAGTTAAATAATTCTTGCAATATTTTGCATCTACTTTAGGAAGGCTAGATATCTAGAATTTTAGAACTCTTTGGAAAAGTTTTCTCAAGTGTTTAGAAGAGAGTCTCAGATTTGCCTTGTTTAAAACATGCCAGAGGCTCTTTATGAATGCAAGGGAGCTTAACTTCAAAAGGAGGACAGAAGAACTTACAGTTTTACATAGTATCTACCTTGTGCCCTTCTGTCTTTGTTGTTTGTCCTGGTGTTTGGCTGAAGCATGTAAAATTAATGTGTGTTAGTCTCCTGAAATTTAAGGTTGATATGAAGAAATGCTTTGCATAATTTGAAAGAACTTGTAAAAATAAAGAAACTCCCCCTTAACTTTGAAGATCTGGTGTTTTCAGTGTGAGTGTAGGTGTTCATGTCAGCAGCAATTAGCCCATATTCAGTAATTCATGGCAGTCTTGGGAATTAAGCACTGGTCAAAGTTAGTAGAGAATCAGAGAGGGCCTTCTGTTGCTATTGCTATAGCTACATAATTTTGTTTGAAAATATTAAGGGACTTTGTGTGTGGCACTACTTGCCTTTGAAACAAATATTTTTGCATACCTCAGTTTTACAGATATAAAATACTTTTTGGTCAAAGAAGAATGTATTTATGTGACTGTATTGTCACATATTGTATATATTGTAATCTGCCATACAAAACATTATAGAATTTATGACTAGAAATTTTGCATTCACAAGAAAAGATAAAGAATTTTGCTTAGCCAAAATGTATACTAAACTTTTTCTTCTCTCATTTACAGTGATCTCTTAGTAAAATTAACTATACACTCTATAAAGGTTATACCAGAGCTTGGAAAACAAATAAATAGGTAAAGATTAAAAAAAAAAAGAAAAAAAAGAAAAAAATAATAAAAGAAGCCTTTTTATTTTCTTTTTTCCTGGAAAATATGTTGCCCATTTCCTGGATGATCAATAAGCATTTGAATGGTCTTGGAAACAAGCAAGAGAGTGTAATCATGTCAGTACAATAATTCCTTGTATCCTTTTAAAACAACGTGAACATACATCTTTGATGTCTGTATGTTCTGGTAGATCATCCAGCAGACTGAAAATGTGGAATGAGGGGTGCAAAGAGAGAGAGGAAAGAAGGAGAACTAGAAGGAAAAACAAGTAACTTCCTATCAAATTTGGAAGAAACCAAAGGGAATAACAGGGAATATTGAAATGAAAATTAGCTGCTCCAACCACTATCTTAAAAGTTTCTTAAAAGTGTTGATTTATAGTATTAAATGAAGTATATGATGCAATTTGGCCCAGAGAGAAAAAGAAAAAGTCTTAAATCACATAAAAAAACCAGCTCTTGGCTCACTTCTATAATTTTGTCTTTGTAGAAACTTTCTGTGTGATAGCTATGTAGTGAACCTACTGATAATAAAATATACCTCAAAGTTGAATGTGTGGAATGAATGTGTGGATGTTCATATAGGTATATTTGTATAGATATGGAAAAGCCTTATTGTTTGCAGGTATTTGCATTTTCAGGATCAAGGACAGAATTGTTTGGTTTTGTGAAGATTTGAGTTTTTTGCATCTGAAAAAGTAATTCTCTGTTCCTGTGTCCCCACTTGCTGTGCCTGAATGAAAGTATTGTTACCCAAAGTAGAATACAGATGTATTTACATTTCCAGGCAGTAACACAAACATTCTGCCCAAGCAGCATAGCTCCTGGCTTGTGCGCAGAGAACATGCTGTTCACTCAGGGCTCGCTGGAACTTGCTGTTCTCTGCATGAGAAATGATGGTGTCTTCTGCATTAAATAATTTGCTAGCAAGTTTTACCTGTCATGATGATTTGGAGAGCTAGCAAAGCTCAACCTTGCTGTAGCCTGGAATCTGAATTTCAGTAGACGGTCTGTTAGTTTTCTTGATGCATCGTATTCTAAATATGATCTCATTTTTATCTCCAATTCTGACAAAGCAGACCAAAATATTTTTGAATTTTCATGGTCATAGGCTCTTGAATAAGGACTGTAAATATGTATTTTGTAGTTTGCCAAACTAAAAATGAAATTATTTAATTCAGTAATGGATTTGAAAAGCTATAGGGAGAAAAGCAGCTTTTTGTGTATTATATGTATGAAATTAGCTGTGTAAAAAATTTTTATTAAAGTGTGGATGACAGAAGTTGTATTTGATGTGTGTTTGGGTGTGGTCTGAGGATAAGAGAGGAACTGAAGTGGAAGAAGGTGGAAGGTGGTTTTGTGGCCTGTGACAGGAAAAGATATAGATGGAATTAAGGGACTCTGCTGTATAAATTGAGCTGACAAAGCCTGAAAGCTGTTTTATACTCTGTTTCACTGGTGAATGAGAATTTTGAGAACATAAGGGATGTGCATGCTGTGAAGTGTGATTAACTGAATCTATGTTTGTCTGCAGTTGTAGTTATCCTGAACAGTTCTCCCAAATCTTTTCTGGTTAGTTAAGAAAAATTGCATTTGACTGCAGTACATAAATTTCTGACACAGTAGGGGAAAGCAGTACAGCTGATCTTGCTATGAAGAATTTCAATATGTGACTCAATCAGTATTTGGTGATAACTATATTTCCCCTAAGGTACCACATTTTGTAAATGCAATTAAAAATAACAGTGTTTCATCTTATCTTAGAAATTTGAACACATGGGACCTTTTTTAACATTAAATGCCTTGATATATTTATTTTTACACTATTTAAAGTATTACATAATGATAATTTATGATGATTTACCTCCAAATCAGAGTTAGTGTGTGGTTGTATATGTACAACAATTTAGATGCACAATTAACATTGAATTTTTTGATTCTGATTTTGCTTGCTGTTTTTAAACCTTGAATATAGAATTTCATTCAATCTGCATCAAAAAATTCTAAATTTTTCTTTAAAATCAATATCTAACAGTTCAGATGTTCAAATGTAGTCTGTCTATTCCTTGTCTTATTATCTAGGGATCTTCTCCCTAAACTCATTGAGCTCTGGGCATTGATGTCAAGGTTTGTGGTTTCATTAATTTATAGCCAAGGAGTCTGCACTGATTCTTATCCTTCTGTCTCTTCTTTCTGGCTTCATGACTAAATTGATATAGAAAAGAAGATATATTTGTATGACAGTGTATTTTCTACTTTCTTTACACTCAGTACATTCATACATTGATATGAAATTAGTGTGGTGATTAGATACTTACTGGCACAAACCATCGCTTTTACAAAAAATTCTATAAAATGCAAATTATATTTGAAAAAACTCTTAAAAATTGAATCGAGGGCTGAGTTTTTTAATATTTGCACTTTTTAGAATCTGAATACTGTACGCAGCTTCTGGACTCAGCTCATGTGGAGGTGAACATCTGTGGCTCATCCATGTAAACAGATGGTGAGATCTGTGATGTCCCAGGCACTTGTGGTGAAACGTGGTGTCTGGCAGAAACGTATTTGTACATCCACCCATTTTTGACCATTAAAATGTCTGGCCTTGTTCCAGCCTTTTTGTATATGAAATTTAAAGAAGTGTGCAGCTCTTGGTCTTCAGGAACAGAGAGTCTTTTTTTTTTTGCCTCTGTTATTTCCATATGAACGCTTCCTATCAAGATATTTAATTACAAAGAGGGGAAGTTGTTAATCACTAACCTTTTTTTATAATAGATTCCTAGTTAGTGGATATAGCACGGCATGTGTGCATGCAGTAAATGGAACAATTAGCTGAGACCTGAAAACACCAGTTATCAATATGATTTGAATTTAATTAAAATCAAAAGTTATAGCAAAATGTACCTAATACCCTGTTAATTGACATTGTGGGGAATTTTATTTAAACATAAATCTCTCCTTTGAAAAAGCATCTGTTGCTCTGAATAATCTCTTCAAGTTTATTTTGGATGAAAACAGCTACTTCCAATGACAAAATAAAGTCTGAAAATATAAATCGTGGTCATTAAAATAATTTCCTGAAGCCTTCTCACAGAAATAACACTAAGGCCCTTTATTCAAATACTCAGATTGAATTGCTTTATCATGCACATAGCTGTGGGAATATTAATGTATAGGATAACCCATGGGAAGAGATAGTCTGGTGCTCCCAAAAATGCAATACAGAATGATCAGCAGTCTAGTAATTTTGCTGTGCAAGAGAAATGATGAAAGATGGCTTTTAAAATCTGGGGAAAATGTAGCACTGAAAAGAGTTACGTCACTGCAATGGGATGAATATAGCCTCCTATGTTCAGGTTTGGAGTGCAATAGGAAAATTCAGCAAGAGTAGAAAGGGGGAAATAAAAAGTCTCTTGTAGGTTGTTTAGCAACATTCATCGGCATACTTGGAAGGGTAGGAAATGAATACGGTAAAAGGTAGAAAATAATCCAGGAAATGTCTACTTTTGCAATGTGTTAGACTGAGAAATCTGAAGGTGATGTTTATGGATAAAAGACCTGATTTTTCTTACGTTATCTATTTTCTGAATGTGTCATTTCAATGAAGAAAGAATTGGTTACTTTTGGATATTTCCTCTAGCTTCAGGTACTGATAGTTAATTTGTCTCTTAGTGAGTCTTATTGCAGCTAAGAGCAAAATATCACCTTCAAACTTTGCTATTAACGTGATAAAATCATTCTAAGTACTTCCCAGTCCTAGGTAAAATTCTAAGATTTTTAATATAATCCCTGGGTTTAGATACTCTTGATCTATCTGAACTATGTCGAGCATTACTTTAAAAATTCCTCTCTTCAACTAGGATGCTTTTCAAACTTAGAAGGTTTTCATGGCTCATTGAAGTTTCTGCTTTCAGAGATACTAAGCAATATGGCACGTCAGTTGTATTAGTGTTAGGATGGCCTATTCTGGGAAAGAAACCCCATGCTTATTCTCCCTGGAATTTGCTCTGTCATGGTTTGCTGCAAGTGGACCACTAGGAGTTATAACTGTACTTTGCTGATAGAAAGCAAAGTCTGTTTTGCTCTTGTGATTTTTTTTTTCTTTTTAAAACTGAGATATGTTTACAGGACTGCAAGGTTAGAATCCTTAATAGTTCAGGTATGAATTTCACTATGAACTTAGGACCACACACTCACCCATGTATGCAGCTCTGTGTCTCGTGGTCCTAAGCCAGTTCAGAGTTCCTTTGTTTATTTATCTCTTTCTCTCCACTTCCCATACCCACCTGACTTATGAAAAATATCAAAAATGATGTTGAAATTATGCTTCTATGCAGAGAATTTCTTGGATGTGAAATTTGAGTAGTATGAAATCTGATACATACACTATGCTCTGGAGTCTGGTGATGAGGGTACTTAAAGATCAAACAACAGCATAGGACAGTAAGGGCTGGGGGAGACAGACATAGTGAAAAATTGTCTGTTCTTCCTACTGGGACCAGGCCCCATGTCCTACCTTCCAGACCATGCTAGCTGGCAGAGTACAGTGTCAGAAAACATGTTTGTCATTCCTGTAGTGGATCAGTGGTCGAGGGTTCAAACTTGCACCCCAGCTACACTTTGTTTATCTTGTGGGTATTCAGGTATGTCAAGTGTGTTTACTCATCAAGCTGCCGTGTTGCCTTTTGCCTGGGTAACTCCTCAGCCTGCTTCCTACACCAGATGACCAGGTTCCTGGACATCTGCTCTTTCCTTGCTTGGAAAGGCAGGTCCTCCCCAGCCAGCAGCCCTCCAGTTGTCCAGTGAAGGGCACGTCCGTGAAGAAAACCCCACAGGTAAGAGGAAATGCTCTCTCCAGAGCAGGGACTGCACACGCAGGATGCATACTGCCAAGGGAACCCACTGCATGCTTTGTACAAGGTTTGTATGTGGGGGGACAGCTGGTGGCTGACCTGACAATGCCCAGAGCTGAGCTCCAGAACATCCGCCTCTCTCTTCAGTTGCCTTGCTGCAAGCTTGCCCTGGGAGTTTTGTGCAAAAAGACTTAAGAAAACTGTGAGCTAAGCACTGGATTGAGACTTTGCAGGGGAAGCTGTGTGTGAACTCACACATTGTTTATGTTTATAACATATAGACATAGCAAAAAAGGAAACAGTACAAAATATTTTAAAGTTTAAACAAGAAGTTAAAC
Source organism: Toxostoma redivivum (assembly GCA_013397375.1). Taxonomy (NCBI): domain Eukaryota; kingdom Metazoa; phylum Chordata; class Aves; order Passeriformes; family Mimidae; genus Toxostoma; species Toxostoma redivivum. Next base: position 114,790 of record VXBI01012026.1, read on the forward strand.
TTCAGTTGATGGCTTTCAGTAGAATTGCCTGCTTGGAATTACGTACTAATGTAGTTCCTTTCTGTTTTGGGTTAGTAATGCATTTCAGACACTCACTAAAAGTGAAGAGTTTGAAGAATGCACCTTTGGCTGCTTTTGTACCATCCAGTATATTTATATTAAAGCCTGCAGGTTTTTTTCTGTTCATCATTGATCATGACAACTTAATGTCCAGGAGTTTTTTCAGCACTTTGTATTTTCTTAGTCTGTTACTGATTTGATTTACACCATTAAGTGTCTAACTATTTAATATTACATATGTACTTTAGTTTGGATAAAGTTATTCTTTCGTATGGGTCATGTGGGGAAAAAATTATCACTCTTCTTCAGGGAATTGTTCGATATGTGCATTATATAAAAATTTAAAAACTTGCATTGGTGATTGCTTAGGAGATCTGAAATTATGTTGTTTGAGAGAGTTAATCCATGAACAGACAGGCTCTAAATATATAAATACATATGCACAAACATAAAACACACAGATATATCACTGAGTCAGAAAAATCTGAAGCCAAATCTGAACCCTACTATTGAAGAACCAAATCTTACAGGTGCCAATTTATGTGCAAATCCTTGCTGACATACACTGAAAATGTTACAAGGTAAGCTCTATTCCTTGATGACCAGATATTCACTAGTGACTGAATTTAAGGCCAACCGATTTGGAAGGCATACTGTGTAATTATGACAGAATGACAATTTATAGTAATTTATAGGTTTTCTTCTTTTTTGCCTGGTTGCTATTTAAACTCATTTTCTCATCATTCAGACTTCTAAGTCATCCACTGTCGAACAATAATTTTGGAATTAAATTATAGTTTTACTAATAAAATTCAGTGAAAAAGCTTATAAAAACCTTATAAATCATCAAATTTCAAATAGTCTTTTTTAGAAGTAGCATAAAACTAAAATTATTTGTAATATTAATCCATTCTTGAAATTACCTTGATAATTCTAAATGTTTAAACAAAGCCAGTTACCTGATAAGATTTTACATGGAACTAGATTTTAAGAAATATAAACCAGCATTGGATTGTGACATGTTGTGCAGCCAGTCCATGCTAATTTCAATTTAAATCTTTGAAGGAAAAATGCAGGTAAAACATGAGACTGCAGCAAAATTTTAGGACTCCTACTGTCAGTTATTCCTATGCAGAGGATTCACGAGGGAAAAAGAAAGCAGGTATGATCAGCAGTTTCATCTGCATTTGCTGCCCTGGGACAGTCCCATCTATGGACACTGGAATTCTGGGATTATTTTCAGGTTTTCTGGTGTATTATTTTTCAGCCTGCAGAAGTCTCTTGGGAGAACCTTTTATTATTTAGGAATATTTGCAGAGGCACGTAAAAGCACATTCCTACAGGCCTCACTTACGCAAATTTCCTTGTTGCTTTCTTCATATTAACTGAGCTCTTCAGCTAACCTGTATCTTAAAAATTCAGTTTGAAGTACACATCTCTTAAGGGAAATTTCCCTCCAAACAAAGGAAGTTTAGCAAAATCTACCAGCAACTGAAAATACGTTTGTATGAGAAAAACAGTAAAGAGCTGTTTATCTAAGAACTGTAGCTGGAGGGTGCTTAGCAGTCCTTATTGCATGAGCCTTGCGTGGTTGTACCCATAAGGATGACAAGGCATCAGTCTCTTCAGAGAGCAGTGTGGAAGGGGAGCCTCTGGTGCAGCCCAAAGTCACAGTGGGGCTGGGAAAGATGGCAGCAGCTTGACTGTGAGGAACCATTGCAGCTGTGGCTGTGGCAGCATTTGCTGCCTTGCTGCCTTCTCTGCTGGGAGGTGCTTCACACACTGACCCCTGAACCAGGACAGGCATGTGTTTGTTGTTGTCTGACAAAGCATATCTGTGTACCAGCATTAGCCCGGCTTGAGATGCAGCTGACCATCTGGACACTGAATTTCTAAAGGGTTCTTTCCAAATCAGGATTAGCATTCCCCTCTGCTCCATATTCATCTGATTTTAATTCTGTTTCTTGGGAAATATGTTGCTGATACAAACTGGGCATATCCTGTACAGCAGGAAGTTTTCACCCTCATGTTTTAAAGAGCAACTTGTTATTTTTAATCTAAACGTTTGCAAACGTTTTTAAGATTTTTTAGGCTAACTCAAATAAAAACATGGTTGTGAATTGAAAATAATTTTTAAAAGCTTTTCACAAGATTTTCAGAGGAAATGTAAGTTTTAAACGGAAGTTTATGGGTTTAATTTCTCACAGCTGTTCTTTTATATGTAAATGATAACCTTATATACATGATTAAAATATTAAATGCCACTATTATGATACTTGCATTAGTTTTGTTTAAAAACCATTGAGAAAAAAAAATATTTTATTTTTCCTGCTTCAATACTTCATGAATGATGAAAGGAAACTGTATAGATAGTTCAGCTAAATGAAGAGAGATTTATGAAGACAGCTCCCTAGATCCAGCTTCTTCTTTCGAAAGCAAAGTCAAGAATGAATCTTCCTGTTGAAATAAATGTCAAAGCTACTGAAAGATATAAAATATATAGGGTTCTTTCAAGTCCTTAAGAGAGTTATGTATTGTTGAACAACTGAATAATGCTTATGACACTTTAAGTTGCATGTGCAACCTAAAATCATACATTCTTTTTTATCATATTTTGTGCCTAACAATCTCCTGTTTGCTTTTAATCACAATAGAGAGAATCAAAGAGTAGTTGTGTCTAGGTGGCTCCTCTGGATATCATTTAGCCCAGTCTCTTTGCTTACCTTGACAGGGCTGGCCAGAGTCATGTCCAGTCAGGTAGCTCCCTTAACATTTCTGTACTTTAGTTCCCTTTGCTATTTTTTTTTTTTTAATTATCAAGATATTTTTCCAAATTAAGTTCAGCATGTGAAAGTGCCTGTCACAGTCTGTTCACCTAGACCAGACTTTCTTTGGTGGGAAAATAACTTCTTTCAGAAGTTTTTTCTCTAAAAAATATGTCTTTCTTTCACATCAGGAACAAAAAAGCTCTCAGACTATGGAAACAGGGAAGTTTGAACATTCTTTTAAAAGAAAATTTGGAATGAAAGAATTGCCTGGAGGCTCACCCAGTTATCACAAATACAGAACTATGTCTACAAAATAATCAAGGTGATATACAACAAATAACAGGGAATCTTGACTAAGGCAGCAAAAACTGGGGAAAACAGGAAAGAAAAAGAACCTGTATCCAAGTTTGTCCCCAAACAGTTTTTAGATTAAAGGTTATTTTCATTAAGGCATGTTCTTGTGGAAGGAACAAACTTGCTATTTGTTGACAAAAAGATAAAAGCCCTTCAGGTCTTCGTATGTATTTCTATAGTAAAAATACACATTGACAAATTGAGAAGAATGGAGCATTAAATACTTGGATATTTACCTATGGTGGAGTGTAAGCACTGCCTATCCTAGTTTGTTCTTTTCTTGCATTCTTCCTTTACTGAATGTTTGTGTACTGCACAGATGTTGGCATTTCTAACTTGCAGGTTAATCTCAATGTGCCCTTTGTCTAACTCTTTGTCAATGCAATGGAATGGGGATCTAGACGTAGAAACACATGGGATAAATCTCTTGTACAGTAGCAGGTAATGTAAATAGAGTATTTTTTATGTGTTTACATTAAAAGTTACAGGCCTTTGGAATCTGCTATAGTGTAAAATAGAAAGTCAAACAAAAAGACTGAGCACCATGATCTTTCCAGGTGTCTTTGTCATGAAAAGAAATCAATGGCTGGGAGGAAGTCAATGTCTTTCAGTGATGTCTCATATCATCAGGTAGTCTCTTCTAAAGTTTATGAGTTAATCCATAAATATTTGGTACTGTCTATGCCTCAGCTATATTTTGCAAGAAAAGTTTTGCAGGATTTTTTTTCTTTTATATTAGGCCACTTCTCTCGCTACCGAAGTGTCTCAGAGAACTTGCTGTAGTGCTATCACAATAATAGGTAGGTAGGTAGGATTGTTTTTGTGCTTAGATGTATTTGGGCTGATGCCCCCCTCAGTAGAAGAGTATTCACAGTCTCCCTAGGCCATCTGTGCTGGTGAGCCACCCTTACAGTGTGCCTGCTGCCCCTTGCTGGAGCTGGCTGTCACAACAGAGCTGCTCTGCCCCTGAGCCTCCTTGGCACCCCCAACACGTCCTGCCAAAAGATGCAAAGCTCCTGCCTGATCTTTTCTGGTGCCAGAAGCAAAATGCAAACAAAGCCCATGAGGGAAGTGGGAGGAGATGGGAGGTGAGGGCCTTCCAAGGGTGTCCTTGAACGTTAAAAGTCATCAACAAATCCCGAGGTCTGTCTCCACTGCCTCTATCATTCCACTCCCCTGGAAAGTCAGCATGACTTGGGATAGCACAGGGTACCTGCACAAGGGGTTTGGGAAGGCAGAATAGGTCAGAGGTGCCACTGCTGCCCACAGTTTTGGGACAGCCCTACCCAGCCAATGTTCTCCTCAAGTGCAACACTCCTAGTGTCGGACCACAGGACCACATCCTTGCCTTGTGTGTGCCCCCCAGGGCTCTGGACTAAAAGCCATAGTAAGAGCAGAGAGGGCAATGCCATGGCAGACAATTCCCAGAGATGTCACAGGGCTCAGGTGAGGACAGAAGATACTATAAAGCTGGAAAAACCTTGCTTCACAGGACCTTGTCCTTCTTTTTGTGGCCTGGTGGGGTTGGTTTAACCTGAGGTCAGATTCCCGTGACTCTGAACACAAGGGCCTGGCACTGGGGCAGTGGGACCATGAAGGTGGGGAATCCTGATGACTTCCTTGGTGCAAAGGAGATCCTTGACTCAGCTTCTCTGAGTGCTGTCATGTGGGAAGGACTCCACTGGGGAGGGCTCATAGAACACAGAGAATGACTGAATCTGGAAGGGTTCTGTGGAGGTCACCTTGTGCAACCACCTGCTCAGGCAGGGCCTCTCTCCTACAGCCAGTTACCCAGGACCATGAACAGAGCCTTTCCAAGTATGTGGAAGGAAGGAACTTCTGCAGAATCTCTGGGCAACTTGTGCCTGTGCTCTGTAACCCCCCAATATTCAGTGGCATCTGTGTTTCAGTCTTTCTCCCTTGCCCCTTCTCTTGTCACTGGGAAACACTGGCTGACCATTTCCTCATCTTCTCCTCCTACGTGGGTAGTCCATTGCTTTGACCTCAACCAGTCCATCATAGTGACACTTTGGGGGCGTCTCTTGAGTATTCCCTTGCATTCTTTTGTCAAATGTTTTCAAATGGTCCTTTCAAGGATATTTGAAGTTTTTGTCAAGTCTCAAATAACAGTAAAGGAAATCATATTTAGTCCCCATGGCCTAATAAGATACTTGATAGGATTGGAGTAATGAAGTAAATTTGCTGAACAATGTGACTAGGATAACATTATTAACAAGCAGTAATGTTTCAGGCTGTGATTATAATTTGAATCATTAGTTCTTCCTCTTCTTTCATAAACCCTTTCAGCCCTACCCTTTAAATATTCAGGAAAGTATGTTTCTTTGACCTGTGCCAGCAGTAGGTCTCAAACTATATTTATTACGTTCTTTGAAGGGTCACAACCTACAGGATGCAATAAAGAGCTGTGTAATATTGTGCTGCAGCACAACTCTTATGGCTTCCTGTGAGTCCTCTTGAAGTGTGAAACTATCTTAGCTAGTGTTTATTTAGCAACAAAAGCACCTGTAGAAAAGAAACCCAAACCTAGCAGAACTGAGAATTATGAAAGTGTTGGCCTTTGGATGATGGATTCCATCAAGACACAAATGAATTTTAAGTTTATATACAGAGTGTTCTTGTGAACTGATTCTCAGTATTATATTTAAAAATATATATATAAATGTATCTTAAATATTTTTTGCTATAGGCAACAGTGTTGATGTTGACTATTCTATTGGAGGTTTTTGGCATTTTATTCTTGTCAGTTTCAATAAAGAATGTGAGTCAGGATTTTCTCCTTCTCTCCAGGGTCCAGATAAGACTCCCTCTCACCACTTATGGTTAATGCTTTGGGTAAAATAGATATGTCAGAGAGAAAAAAGAACATATTTGCCTTTTTCTATTAGTGGGATATTTCTGAAAATTGAAGGAACAGTTCGCTTGGGAGAAACTTGTTAGAGAAGAGTGTTCCTGTTTTTTCGGAATACTTGGTGCTAATTACTACAACAAAAGTGACACCATTTGTAGGAGAATTTTATAGCATTTAAATGAACAAAACTTAGGGCTCAGAGGGGATGCTGAATACCTCTTCTGAGAGTTCGTCCTCAAAATTAGCAAATGTAGGTTTTGCTGCTGGGCAAATAAAGGGTTCCAAGCCTTGCAGGCCCTGATAAATGCATTGATGGGTTGAATGGGGTCATTTGCTAAAGCCGTGCACTGTGGTTCTCTGGAAATTCTAGACATTTATTCATATATGCATGATCATCTGTCTTCTTATGAAGTAGATTCTGAAGTGAAGAGCACTCAAGTGCTCTCAGGATTAATTATTTTTTTCCACTGCTACCTTCTACTTAAATGCACTGAGAATGAAAAATGCTCAAGTAAGTTGTTTGATAGAATCATTCTTATTTTCCCCTTCTTTACAAGAACTGCCTATGCATTTAGACTTACACTTTGATAATATGTTCTTAGAAACAGCATGTCTGAAAAACTTCTTTGGTAGATTTCCTATTTTCATCCTGCAACCTGGCCTTGAAGGCAGCTCCTGTATGATAGCCAGAAGAGAGGGGTGAAAGCTGGACTAAGTGCACCAATGGGTAGCTAATTGTAGGTAATGCTACAATATGGAAAATGAAACAAATGTATTTCACTTGGAAATGCGGATATGTGGATTTCAAGGTGATTCTTCTGTTGACTGACCATTGAATGGGGGTTTTGGGCTTCTCTAAAATGCAGTGAAAATGACAGTAAGTCCAGAAGGTGAGCAATAGGCCCTTTCTGAGGGGAGAGTGGGATAGTGTGAGTACACACACATACAAGACTATATATTTAATGTATATGGTAAACATGTTATAGATGTGTGAAGGGCTTCTTCTGATGCTGTCCTTACAGGTTGTGGACAGGTAATTGTGGTAAATAGCCAAAAGTGAGAAATCAAGGTAGTGCTGCAGAGAGATCCAGAATGTTATGTCAGTAATGGCGCAAATAAATCTTGCAAGAACAATGTAAAACTGGTAGTAGAGAATATACAAAACAGTGCATTTGAACTGTGTGAGAGAATTCGAGAAGATGAAAGGTACAGTACTAAGAATCAGGGATTTTTAACCTGTGACCAGTAGCTGATTACATGGAGAAACTTTCAGAGAATAGTCAGTAAGTAAGAAACTGAGTATGTCTTTCCAAGATGCAAATAGGACCCTGCAAATGCAATTCAGACATCAAGCAGCATGCACAATTGTAATGAAGCTGAGAAGCAATAAAAGCAATAACTCCTTTAAATATGCTATATGCCTCTAAAAAAAACCTTTTTTTTTTAACTTTCAATATGAGAAAATTAAAGGAAGCAGGGAGTGAAAACAAAATTTGTCTCAAATTAATTGCAAGGTAGAAATCAAATATGACTCATAAGCTAGTAAAGATGACTCACTTGCCAGTTTCAACACTTTCAAAGAAAGGGTGACATTTGCACTAAAACATAGCTGTGGATTTTGTTGACCAAAAATGAGAATAAGGATGTTTGAGCAGTGGGAACATGCAACTTACTGTTTACAGTCTGTGTTCCCTGACTTTGCATTTCTTAGTTTAGCTATGCTTCATCCAGGAAATTTTATTATGAGTGGGCATGCCTGCCAAGATGATGCCATTTAGGGTTAAACAAGAGAGCCTGGTATATAAAGCTGCTCAAGTACACTAACGTTTCATGCTGACTTATTTTCTTAATGGGGTAAGTTTTCTAAATTTGGCTTTAGCTAAGTACTGAAGGATGATTTCAAATATCTAAACATGAGGACCCACACAAGAAAATTTTAGGCCATCTTTTGTACACTTCAAGGTATCTGAAGATTAAAACTACAAAGGCAATTTATGCTCCTGTTTCCTTTGAAAAGTTTATTAGTTGTGTACTTACACAAGTAAGTGCCTAGCTAAATTTTAAATGTGTTTTTATTGTGACAGTCATTATGTATGTTGGGAAAAGACGTGCAAGAAGCTAAATAGGAAAAGTGCCCTTAAATTGAAGATATTTCTCTTCCTGACAGTTCGAAGTTTTTGTAATGCATCTTTCACAGAAAAATCCCTGAAATTTATTAATAATTCATTTTCAAGTGTGTCTGGCTTAGCTAGCATTGCTCCCTGACTTTTTAATATATCAGGCATGAGTAAGAATAGTTCAAGTAAACTTGGCATTCTGCAGAGAAAATTTGAGAATATTGATTTACTTTCATGTGCTACCCTTCACACTCATTGCCATATGTTAAAATGGAGTGCAAATAACAATAACAAAATGATTTATAACAGGAGGCTAGCAAAATTACACTTGATCCTTTGTTTTTTCCTCAAAGTAAGTTAAAATTGGTACTTTTCAGAAAATATGCTCAGGCTGTTTAGGGCCAAGTATGCCAAATCTCACAAATTGAGAGAACTTGTCTGCCAGTCAGTAAAGCATAACCTTATATTTCAATAGAAAACTAAAAATGAAACATTTTTAGAGTAAAAATTTAATTAAAGAAATATTGTATCTTTCTGAATGGAAGAATTCTACAATAAATGACATAATTAACAAAAATAAAACTGTTCTCTTATAAGGTTTGCTTAATTTAAGGTTGTTTTATGATTTGAAAATATTAATCCTCTTTAGGTGTCCTGTCGCTATACATACCTTATGAGTCCTAAGTTTACAAGCCAAATTGAGGCACATCATAGTTAAATTATTTGCCCAGGTTAAGGAAAATACCTTTCATTTACATAAAAATCATTGATTGTATATTTTAAGCCTTTTGAGGGCTGTCCAGTGAAAGTATTTGGGTCCCTTTGTATTTTTATATGGGCATCTGAGGCTACTACTTGGGAAAATAAGCAAGAACACCATATAGAATTAGAGCTCAGACTGATTTCTCCCCTTTCCTCCATAGCAAGAGTGATGGTCCTCAGTTTGTCCCAGGCATAACAGGTCATGAGTCTGGTATTGCCCCCAGAATGTTCCCCTATTTTATGGGAGACACACAGTAAAGGTGGAGTAACGGTGATTGTCCATGTTGAGATTCAATGGTAGAGATAAATTTATGAAAAACCTTAATGTTCACAGGGGGACCACAGTGTTTAAGTGAAAGAAATAAGAACAAATACAACCTTTTGGTGCAATGTAGAAATGTAGAAAAGAAGAAATCTGCATTTCTAATCTTAGATACTAAGAAGTTTATTCTCTCATGTCACTATTGCTTGTGTCAGTAGAGTCCTTAATTCACTGCAAAATGGGGCAGAAACATAGATGTTTTGTCAGTCAGATATTATCTGATGTTTATTTACTTTTTCTACTTCTTCTAAGAGTAGTTTGGATCTTTATGATTTAAGACATGTCATAATTAGGGATTTTGTACTTTCCTGCGTGGAAAATCCAGTGTAGACTGTATATGGCATTTTCAGGCATCTGATAAGAATCAAGGGAGATGCAGAGCAGAGGACTGCTTTATTTAGAAGTGTATGTAAAAGGAAATGCTCTAAGAAAGTCGCTTAGTTGGAACAAGATTTGTAAAAGTAAACATATTAGCTCCTTTTAAAAAAGCACAAACCTTGATAATATAAGGTGTACATAAAGACATTGAAGCATCATTTTAAATTATGGTCTCCCACATTGCCTAATTAAGAGCTTGCATAAACTCCTTTTTTTTTTTTTTTTAATTTAAACAGTGTCCTCTCAGAAGCTAATGTTTAGTAGTAACACAAATGTATCACTGTGGATATATTTGTTATTGGTATAACAACACCCAATTTTGGTGGATGAAAACAAGATTCTGTTTTAATTTGGACGATACCTGTGGAATGGCATTCCCTGGATGTATAGGAATGTAATAATGAAAGTTCTTGCTTTATTGTGGTTGCGGTTTTGAGAGGTTTCTGGCTTTTAGGTCCAGAGTTTTCTTGGCCTGCAGTGGCCTAGTGCGGAGTTCTGCAGTCAAAGCCTCAGATACTGAATTTGGTTTTCTAAAGGGGCTGAAAAAAGGCTTTTTGCTGTCCTCAATGCAGAATTTGAGTTTCATTTTGTAACAGTTGCTTTCTGAGCTTTTTGTTCCACCAGTTGCTGGGTAAATTTTGCCTGGATCTGTACTGTTTGACCCTGCTGGATGAGCTGATATTAGCTCTTGTCCCATTAGTCAGAGTTCAGCAGAGATGCAGACCGTTTCTCAGAACATCATTGTCTATCTCTCAGAAAGGTTATGAGTTTCATGAAGCTGGTCATGACATTCTTCCATCCACCCCCTCAGGATCTACAGGATAGTAAGGAGCTGCGGAGTTTGACAAACTAGATAAATATATGTCTTAAAGCAAAGCAGTATTCAACTTCCTCCTTCCCCCTCACTGTGCAGTTCTGGGAGTACAGCATTCCCATCGCTATATTCCCACACTTCAGTGGTCAGTATCATCCTGACCTGCAGTCCTCTCTTCTGAGGATTGGTTTTTACTGTTTATTTCTTTTCTGGGTAAAAACATCAGCTCATGCCTTATTTCAGAACAGACAAGAAGGGCAGATTCCTTTTTTTCCTGTGATGAGAGCAGATCCATGATGGACATGGAAAGCAAGCTGTAGCTCTCCAAAGTTTAATCACGAACTTAATGTATTCCTTAACTGAAATGTGCTCCATGTGTTCTATACTAACAGGAGAGGAACTGACCCCTTTGAGACCCTCTGAAACACTGGAGCACATTAACATGTCCCTGTTGGTGAGCGCCAGGTGAATTTTACTAACTTGGGCTCTCTTCTTCAAGCATGTGCAGCGGTTACCTGTTAAAGGTGCTAGCACAGCCTCTTTAGGACAGCACTGACTGTCTTTTACTGCCTTGTGGTGTTCATATGCTCATCATTCTTCCAATCTGATGTAGGAAAAAAAGCAGTCATCTAGCTGCCCAGGAGTTGAAAAAGCATTCAGAAACAAAGGCTGTGTAATCAAACCAGAAGAGTTTACAGGAGTCCATAGGCAATAAGTAGTGCAATACTGCAATCTGCATGGCCATAAATATTAAACATCACCTAAACCTTCCAGTGATCTAAACACATATGCCTTGTTTCTCATCTCTCCCACTCTGCATTAGCATTCCTTTTATCCTTTTGAAAACAGATTAAAGGAATCAAATAGCAATATTTTTCCTGGTGTATTTGTAAAGCAAATGCCCTTTTCTTCAGAAAGTACAAGTGGAATAAGCAGTAGTTTATGTAGATATACAAGTCCATTATGGCTCTGTGTTGGGCTGGAATCAGTGCAGTTATTATTAAGGCTGTTTGGAGTGTTGCTTTTAACAATGTACCCAAGCTCAGTTCGACTAGAGGATGTGAGGAGTACAAGGAATCATTTCCAGGCAATTTCTGGCCACGGTTACCTCTGAGTGTTCAAGAGGCTTGGCTCCATGGACTTTTTTGCAAGTTCTGTTTTTTCCTCCAAGGCTTTTCCTGGTGGCTTCTTTCCTTATTGGTTTGGCTTCTTCTTTTGGCTTTGCTGGGAATTAAAGCTCTTGCTTACCAAGAATCATGTGCATCTATACGTTCCTGATATTCTTAACCTTTAAAAGATATTCACCTTTAAAAATTTTCACCTTTAAAATATATTTTTGTTAGCTGGATACTTTATTTTATGTTTAGGAATTCTTCATTCCTTTGACCTACCTCATTTCTTCCTACTAGCAAAATAAGGAAGGATGGATTTCACCAGGATTTAACTTACATTTTATTTTAGGCCAAGGCTCTCTGTGCACTAAAAGTCTTTCTTTCTCAGTTACTAAATTTCCTTATTTGGAGTAGGTATGCATAGGCTAGCATCCTTGTCTCTTAAATTCCAGGAATGTTTCTGGCAAAACAAAGTCTTGAAAACTAATACCTAGAAATTACTCCGAACTGTTACATTAAATGATATATTTTTAGAGACTCAGTTCACATATTCCCATGCTTTTTGCATGTTTTACTACTGAAATAGTTAAATTCCAGTTAACCATTGTTTTCCAGAAACCTTAAATATCACAAAGATAAATGTAAACTAAAGTAAAACAATAGTATTGTATATGGGTAAGCAAATGGTACAGCATTTTGCTTCAGAACCATAGTTGTTTCATGAATTCTGAGAGGCAGATTTACTTTACTGTTTCCAGTCTGATTTGTGGCCACCCCTACGTGGCAATGAGTGTGATGAGTAGCACGTACTTAGGATCCTCGTTTTAATATATATCTTATCTTGATAAACCAGCATTAGATGCCTGTTTCCTTCTGCATGCTCTGGAAAGCAAGGGGGATCCTTAATGCTTGGAGTATAGGTATTGGGCATAATATTTGGAGCTTCCCTCATTGGTGTATTTTGGCACAATGAAGACTTGAACTATGTGGTTAAAAACTACTTCGTTTTTGTCTGCAAATCCACAGTTAGAAAAAGGTCATGTCTGTCACCAAATCTAATGAAAACAATATGTTTCAGTGTTCTCAGTGAAACAAATTCTGGAAACTCCTTTCAGGTGACATGAGATGTTTTGTTTCCGTTTTAATGATAATTCTATGTTCTCTAAAACTATAACAATATGAGTTCTGTTGAATGGCAGATAAAAATGTTCCTCTTTTAAAAAGGTCAAAGCAATTCTTTAGCTATATCAAAATGTATTTTAGCTCTGAAAGTGCCTTTCTGAAGCAGACTTACTTTGAAAGGAATAAGTTTCCGCATAATCATTTTTCCTTGATGAAATACCTACTTCAAAAATTTTTAACTAGTTCAGTTAGTACCTAGAGAAATGTCCCAGTAATAACTCATACTTCTTAGGCCTCTGGATGGAAGCTTTTTTCATCTGTAACTGCACTCTCCTCAGGTTTGCACTCCTGGTTTTTTCAGTGATGAGAATAAAAATGTATTTTTTCCTTCAGGTTCATTTTTTGATACAGTTGTGCGATATGCTGCCAAGAGTTTCACCCAGTGTGGACTAAGACTTACAAGAACCCCCGGTGGGACATCCTCCGTGTGAAGCAACCAGGCATCTGTGTCACACAGGCACAACCACAGGCCACATGGATAACCAAGAAATTTTCTGTACAGCAGCAAACACAGCCCAAAGTTTAGAAGCTAGGTTGCCAGCAATCTTAGATCCTTTTGATGAAGAGCAGAAGGAAGTCAAGAATGGCTGTGAAGCCTGCTTCCAAAGCAGGAAAAGATTTAGCTGCATGCATAAAAGAAAAGGGTGGAGTTAATTTGTAATTGGTGAGAGAGTTTTGCACTGAAATTCAGCATCTTCAGCTGAAGATTTGAGATGCATTCTAAAGAAGCAAGAAAACTGAGGCACGACAGTATCCAGTTTGGAAAAGTATGGTGATTCTTGATATTGAGATCTCTTAGTGAAAGTATGCAACAGGAAATGCAGGGGGAAAATCAACAGTGGATAAATAAATATGGAACTGAGAGTAGATCTAGTACGATTGAAGATTCTGAAAGAAAAATAAAACCTTTAGACATGATGTTTTATAGTAGTTGTCACATTTAAAAATTCCAGAAGAAAACTATCAGTGTTTCTTTCCAGAAGAAAATTATGCAAATTTAGCATAATATTGCTAAGCTGGACTGCTTATGGGTCTCTCACTCCCTTATTTCCAAGTGATTGACTCTAATTCTTTTGATCAGCTGGAGTATATCTAGCAGATGATTCGATTTGCCATAGTGTAGAAGTAATAACTGTCTCTATAAATATTTTTTATATTTAATTGAAATTGGAAGTGATGGACATGGCTCTTTAGAATTTTAAATTGGAAGTTTTAAAATGTAGCTGCAGATGTAGCCTTAAATGTCTGGTTTGAAATTGCTTCATTATAGAACTGTAAGGAACAAGTAGAGAAATGGCAGATGAAATTAATGCATATGAACAATCACCCACACGCGTAATGATTCCCTACTTTAATTTCACTTTTCCTGTGTGCTGATGAGGTAGTTACTTTGTTTTGATCTTTGAAAGCTCATTAAGAACACTCATTTAGCCTCAGAATACTCAGTGAAGTATAGCTTCTGCTGTTATATGCAGGGTACAGTTCAATAACCTTTTCAGATTATAACAATTTGGAGGTAATCAGGAATAGTACCCCAGAGACTGAGTTACCGAAACATGATATAGATAAAAACAAACATAGAGATGTCAGGCTGATGTGTTGTCTAGACTGGCACCACTATCATATTTTAAGATGCTCAAAGTTAAACTTTGTCACAAATAGATTGGAAACCAAATGAAAAGTACTGACACTTCAGCTGTACTTGTGCTGATTGGTTATTTTAATATCCTTCTTCCTGCTCTTTCTTTCTTTGTTGTTAATTCCTTTACACATTTATTCTTCATTAAGTTCTAAATTTTGTCTGTGTTGTTGTCTGTCCCCTTCTGCTCTCCAGGGGGGAAATCTTTTAGGCCATTTTCTAATCTCTGCCCAAACTTCCTGAATTTTTAGTAATGTTTGCCACATCACTGCTGCCAGCATCCTCAGATCCTTCCTATGAGACTTTGGATTTGTTGCTTTTGGACTGAAACAGGATAAAATATTGCATTTAAATGTATGACAGCTCATAGAGCACTTAGAAAACAACAAGAGTGGGAGTGCACAAGCAAGCTTCAGTTCTGCTGAGGGGCGAAGCTCGTACAACATTCTGTAAGGTTAATTTCCCTGTTCCTGTGTTAAGGAGAATTATGTTCATCCCTAAATGAGGAATGTAAAACTTCACATAAATTATTAGCTGAGAATTATCATCTACAACTTTTCTTGCATTCAGTGAACCCTTTCCTTTTGGTTCAGTCTTATCTCTCAGTCCATTGCTACCAGTTGCTCACAAGGCATAAGTTCCTGCCCCATGATGCTCATTCTGCTTTGGCAGTTTTTTTCACTTCATAGGTTTCATGCTTTTTAGCTCATTCTGCAATTTAAATGGTTCCTGTCTCTGCCATCCTTTCTCCTCCCTGCTCCCTCCCTTCTCCAAATGTACTCAACAGCTGTTTGCTTTCTCCATTGCACATTTGATTCTCTGACTCATGTATCAGTAAAGAAACCTGCCACAGATGAATGTGAGCAAAGCTGAAATGTCTTTCAAAATGATTGCTTTTAAAAGTCTACTTGCTTCGTTACACCTATGTCGCCTGGAGAGTGTGACAAGTCATGGTAAACTTCTGAAGGTTTGGGCAGTCCAGTGACTCGATGAGGAAGTCAGGAAGCAAAGGCATTGTGACTTTTTGTCTGCAGTAGCCGAGGGAGACTCACAGGGAAACTGTTCAGTGACGATCCATGGGCTGGGCAAGGAAGAAGGAAGTCCCCTGTTTGCAATCCCGTGCTGTCAGAGCGGGGAATTGAGTGAAACGGAGGCTTAAATGGGGGCATGGCTGAGTCTTACTCAGTGTCAGCTCAGCACAGGGTTTACTGAGTCTTCTAGCTAAACTATGAGGAGTGTCCCTTTCTGGCAGTATTGAACAGAAGCCAAAAACGTCAGCTGAGGCTTTATCTCTGATTTAGCCTTTCAAAACAGCTGTTCTGTTAAACTGGGGCAGGTATATCTCACAGAATTTTTGCTGGGGCTCCATTTCTTCTTTGAGCCAGCAGCACTCAGAGCCTGAGGGCAAATGAGTCACCCAAGGAAGAAGGAGCTGTGGCAGAGCTGGGCTTGCGCAGGAAGAGATCATCACAGGACATCTCTATCTGATGTAGATAGACTCTCCTTAACCAGGAGATCTGCCAGACTAGTGACACGATGCTACAAGAATTATCTTAAGTATTATTAGGCACTACCCAAGGGCAGAGAATAAAAGGTTCCTGTATAGTTGTGAATCAATGAATTAGGAAAAATGTTTTGATATCTTTACAAGTATAATATTATTATTTTATCACTGCTAATTATTTTTTAATTTGGAATAATAAGTAATTAATTAAAAAAATTATATTCAACCTCAGCTATAATGGAATTAACTTTTCTTAATTGCCAAAAGAAATAAAATTTTGGTAGTCAGAATGGCTTTTGAGGGTAATGAGAGATCAAAGTAAATTAAATTAGTAGTACAATTGGGAAATGAAGGCTTTTCACCATACAGATAATTTCAATATTCAACATGTTTATTATTTGAGGATATTTTGTTTCAGCTTCAGAACAATCTAAGTTTTTAATATCAAACCAATTCCCTGTTAAACCAGGTTTTTCTGGATGTTTGAGTTACTGTGTTATTAGATTATGTCTTTGCATATGTCTTTGCATATATGTCTTTGACCTCTACCTTGAGATGACTGTTCCTTAGTTTAGTATGTCAGTGATTATGTTGCACCACAGAAGGCCATTTAGAAGAGAAGTCTGACACACCTCAGATAGGCTAATCTAGAGAAATAAAGTATAACTTCAGCAAGCAATTCAGATACTGGAATCTTGTTGAAATATCAGTAGAGACAAAAGTCAAAGGCCCATCTTTCCCTGTATCATAGGATCATGAAAGGTTTTGGGTTGGAAGAGATCTTAAGATCAGCTAGCTCCAAAACCCCTGCCATGGACTAGGAACTTTTCATGAGATCAGGTTACTTAGAGCCCCATTCAACCCAGTAGTGAACACCTCTAGGGATAAGGAATCCCCTGCTTTTCTGGGCAGCCTGTTCCAGTACCTCAGCACCCTTATAGCTGAAAATTCCTTCCTGATATCTAATCTAATCCAATCCTACCCTCCTTCAGCATCTCCTGTGTCCTAACCTTTCATTCCCTTCTCCAGCCTCTTTGTAAGCCCTGTTTAAACACTGGAAGGTGCTATAAAAGCCTCCCTGAAGCCTTCTATTCTTCAGTCTAAACAACCCCAAGTCTCTCAGTCTTACACAGGGAATGCGCTCCAGCTGTATGATCAATTTAGTGGCTCTCCTCTTCAGCCATTACAACAGGTCCATATCTTTTTTGTGTGGGGAACCCCAGAGGTGGACACTCTGAATGGGGTCTCACCAGAGCAGAATTGAGCTAGAGAATCCCCTCCCTTGCCCTACTGACCACATATTAATGCAGCCCAGGATGCAGTTGGCTTCAAGTGCACATTGTCGACTTATACTCAGGTTTTCATCCTTAAATACCAAGTCTGTATTGCCAGGCTTAGCCTCAACCCGTTCTCTGCCCAGCCTGTATTTGTGCTTGGGACTGCACCGACCCAGGTGCAGGATCTTACACTTGCCCTTGTTAAACTTTATGAGATTTGCATGGTCTCACCTTTCAAGCCTGTCAAGGTCTCTTTGGATGGGATCCCTTCCCTCAAGTGTGTTAACTGCACCTCACAGCCTGCTGTCATTGATAATTTGCTGAGGTTGAACTTAATCCCACTGTCCAAATTACTGGCAAAGATGTTGAAAAGAGCTGGTCCCAGTGCTGACTCCTGGGGAATGATACATGTCACTGGTGTCCACTTGGACAGTGAGCTGTTGGCTGCAACGCTTAGAATGTGACCACCCAATTTTTCATCATCCATCAAATTAGTGTTTCTCTAGTTTAAATACAATGATGTCATGCAGAACAGTGTCAAATGCTTTCCCAAGTTCAGGTAGACGACGTTTGTTGGACTTCTCTCATCCACTACTGCTGTAACTCCATCCTAGAAAGTCAATTTTGTTGGGTGTGATTTGTCTTCAGTTAAATCATGTTGGTTGTCACCAATCACCTCATTATTTCCCATGTGGCTTAGTGTAGTTTCCAGAAGGATCTGCTCCTAGATTCTGCCAGGCACTGAGGTGAAACTGACTGGTATATACTTTCCTGGGTCTTCTTTGCCTCCACTTTTAGAAATGGGGGTTAAGTTTCCCCTTTTCCAGTCAATGGGAACTTCAACAAGCTGCCAAGACTTCTTAAGTACAACAGAGAGTGGCTTAGCCACTTTTTGGCCAGTTCCCTCAGGACCCACAGATGTATCTCTTCACACTTGTTTACTTTCAGGTTCCTTAGATGTTCTCCTAATCCCTGCTTTCAACTTCTGCAACTTGAGTAATGACGCTGGAACATTTGCTGGTAAAACACTGATGCAAAAAATCATGGACTACCTTGGCATTCATTCTCCATATCCTATGTACCCGAGTCTTGTATATCCTTCCTGAGAGTAGCATTTTTTCCTTAGTCCTTCTTTTATCATTGATTCACCCAAAGAAGCTCTTTTTGTTATTCTTGATATCCTTGGCCAGGTTTACTTCTGCCAGTGCTTTAGCTTTCCTAACAATCTTCCTTATATTCAGGCTATTTTTCTGTATTTATCCCAGGATCCCTGTCCCTTCTTTCAGCCTCCTGTTTGTCCTTATTCATCCATGCAAGCTTCCTGGACCTCTTCCCTGGTTTCTTCTTTGTAGGGAAGCATTGTTTCTGAGCTTGGAGGAGAAAATCCTTGAATATCGTCCAGCTCCCTTGGGTTCCTCTTTCTTCAGGACACTATCCCATGGCACTCTACCAGGGAGACCCTTGAAGAGACCGAAGTCTGCTGTCCTGGAGTCCAGGGTAGTGAGCTTGCTGTGTGCCCTCGTCTCTGTCCTAAGAATCTCAAACTCAACAATTTCACGGTCACCACAGTCCAGGCTGTGCTTGAGCTTCACATTCCCCACCAGCCCCTCTTGGCTGGTTACAAAAAGGTCCAACCCAACACCTCTCCTCATTGGCTCCTCTATCACTTGGTGGAGGAAGTTGTTATCAACACGTTCCAAGAACCTCCTGGATTGTCTATGCCTGGCTGTGTTGTCCCTCCAACAGATACTGGGGTGCCTGAAGTTGTTCATGAGAGATCCTGATCCATAAACTCTCATTCAGCTCCTCATCTATCCCCTGCTGGAGTTCCATGGACTCTGTTATCATAGAGGGCATCACCACCTCATCTCCCCTGCCTGTCCCTCCCAAAGAGCTCATATCTTTCCAATCTGACACTCCATGAGTTTCTGTGATGCCAATAGGATCAGAGCCATGTGGGCAGGTGCAAGTCTCTAGTTCCTCCTGGTTATTCCCCAAGCTGAGTGCATTATGACTTTCTGTCTGGAGTGTCTGGAATTCCTTGGTGCTGTGCCTCAGATGTTTTCCTCTGGATCTGCATAACTTCTCCAGGCTCTAGGCACCTTTTGCTGTCTCTGGCTCACTACTATGAGTGGGTGGCTGTGTCATTGCATGCCTTATCACTGTAAAACCTAATGATATCCCTGTCTCTCATCATATCTCATTTAAAGATCTAGAAACAAGTCTAGGCCAAAGATGATTTTTCCTTTTGAGAGAGGTGAATCCTTTTTGAACTCAGCAAATCTGGTGCTGTGTAAGCCGTCCCATTATCAAAGAACACCAAATTTTGGGGGTTACACTCGTCACAGGGTCATTTGTTAGTAGCCTGAATCCACCTGTTTTCTATGTTGTCACCTGCACCTGGAAAAACAGAAATAAGAATAACCTGAGGTTTTAATTCCCTCAAAAACTGTCCCAGTGCCTTGAAGTTTCTTTTGATCATCTTTGAACTGTGTCCTGTATTTTTGTGGCTGTGCATATTGAGGACCAGAAACTGGTAATTGCTGGAAAAAGGAAAATTCCTGAAATCTGAATCTGAGTCTTCCATCTCAGTTTTTGTGGAAGAACATCTGAGAAGGATTCAGAACTAAAACAAGCACAGATAATGCTTCCCCATAATGTTCTTCTAACTTCCAGTGCACTCCAAGATGTCCCTATGCTAAAGTAGATGTAGAATTTCCTGACTAAGACATGTTTTCTCTTAGGGTCAGAATCATACAGATCAATTTTTTGTGTAAAAACACATCTGTTACCAGCTTTGTCTTACCCACCTCCTTCTGCAAGCAGATCTTCCACTGGCAATGAATGAGAAATTAAATATAATATTGGACTGTTTTAAAAGAAATGTTTTGCCTCTTTCCAGTTCTTCCAGAATATGCTGTGTTTGTTCAAACCAACCAGAACTAAAGAAAATAAATGCCTATTTTTAGCTTGTTTTGTTTTGTTTTGTTTTAAAATTGAATTTTATGCTGTGTGGGAAAAAGAAGAAAATCTTAGTTATCTGCTATCCTGCTCTTTAAAACACTCCCAAAAAGAGCGAATAGTGATTTTTCAGTAATGACTTCTGAGTTTCAAATAATAAATCGATAATCCTTGAGCAGGATTGAAGTAATTTTGTTCTTTGTTATGCTGGTTTGTCACAACTTGTTAGGAGGATTTATTTCCCTTTGGGACCGTGACACTGCTGCCATGACAACAGTAATTCACAAAGCCAGATTCATCCTGTGATATGTAAAATTATGGAAGCTGTCTAGGATGTTGCTAAGTATTATATATTTTCTTTTCTTTTGTTAGTAATTTAACTTGGTGGGTGGATAATAACACCACCAAGTTTGGAAGCTTTCAGATGCCTATTTGCATATTTCATTCTATATGGAAACTTTCTTGCAGAAAGTTCCAAATTTAATACAAAACCTATTTTGCACATGATAAACCCTTGGTAAGATGCAACAGCATTAGCAGAGGTCCAGGTAATTCAACCAGACAGGTTTATGTGTGTGATCTTCATAGTTTTTTTTTTTATGACTCAGAGTAATTTTCTATTACATTTTGGGCAGAAAGGGAATGTTATAACAATTTATTCACTACCACATGCTTGTTCTCAGGCTATATGACAAATAGAGTCTATTTCCTAGGCAATACAGGGGGCTTTCAGCAGTAGAAAAGTCTGTTTTGAGCTCAGGAAGCATTAAAACAGTTCTCATCCAAGTTTTCTTTCTGTAGCAGAAATACTGCAATTTCCAATGCAAGCCTGATACCAGCTTGATAAGTAGTAGCGATTTTGTCAAGCCCTTGCCATCACATCTCTAATTTGTCAAACCAGAATAAGCATGATTTCCTTGCATTTCATCTGTTCTCATTTTCCACTCAGTGATTTTTTTTGTCAAAAAAAGTGTTAAGTGACACTTGGCAGTGCTGGCACTGTTTCCCAAGTCATTTAAAAAGTAAAACAAAGGAAAAAAATCCCTTCCCATTTCCAAAGTATTTTGTAAGGATTAATTTCACCTTACAGTGTCTTGTGCAGGATTGACAAGTGAAAGCAGTGGAGTCACTGTTTTTCTGCTCTCCAGTTTCCACATATTGCCTGACACAGTGATATGGAGGATCTTTAACTCTCTCCTTCCAGTGCTCTGTTTCAGGCAGTCTGGGTTCTCAGCAGGTAGCCATGTGTGGGTTTGGGAGTGGCTAATTGGCTGGTGGTTACTGAGCATTGGTTCTTCCTTACTGATCAGAGAAAAGACTGAGCTGAATGATATTTTTTCAACAAGGTCAGTTGGCCCATGTGCTGTCAGTTGGACTGTGTTCAAACTAAAACAATGTTTGTGCTCTCTTGAAGCTATGCTCAAAATCTCCCAGTGGTACTTTGTCAGGCTGCTGTTAGGTCTGCAAGCTGCATGCTTGGAGTTATAAACTCCCTTGGGTTTTGCATCAGCCATATAGCAGTGAAATCCACATTGCCCACTTTCCCCTTGTCCTCTATGAGTGAGTCTGTTACATCCCTTTGGGAAGTAGGACCAGTGGCAGTGAACATTGAGCTACTCCTGAAGTACTCCTCTATCAGGATAGGTCACCCCACTGGGATTGTTCTGGTGTTTTTCGGGAACAGTAGACTGTTAAATGAAATAAAGACTTCGCACGGAAGTAGAGTGATTTATTTAAAATATTTTAGATTCATTTTAGACCGGATAAGTCAATTACATATATATGTCTGCCATTTCTTATATCTATTTGGTTCAAATTTCTGTGTGCCCTTTGCACTTTGAATCAGGACCCTTTCAAATTTTCAGGTCTTTCATGGTATGTGGAACATTTGTAAAACATAACATTCTTCTTTGACCTCCTCAGTCCCTGGAATTTCCTGCCCACCCCCCCACACCTCTATTTTCCTGGGTCCATTTTCTTTTTTTTTTGTGAATAGACTTCAGTCCCTTCAAGAAAATTCTACTGCACTCCTCCTTCTCTCCCTCTCTGTCCTTATAGGCAAGGCAGAACAAACCTGGTTTCGTAGATCATAGGTTTTTGGCTTTTCTATTGTGGCCATCCCAGGAGCCATTACGAATGAGTATTCCAAGTCTCCCTCATAGAAATTTTGCAGTCTTTGCTATCTAACCCTAGATAGCAAAACTGTGTATATATTGTGATTGTTATTCAGTATTGGAATAACTTCCTTAAATCAATCAATTAAATCAATTAAGAGACTTTTGTGAGATAAATTTCACAATAATCCTGGAGGTACTATTAAAATAAAAATAAAATACTTTGGATTTCAAATCCATGCTTAGAACATGATTGTTTCAATTTTCTCATAAATATTTACTGCTTCCTTACTTCTGCTTCTAAGTATTTTTCTCTGTGTTGGGTCATGCTAACTCTAAGTTAATATGGCATCTTCCATAATGCAGGGCTAGAAGGGCTCTAAGTAAGATTCCCTGGACACAAATATGTGGCTATTTACTGTGGATGTCTTTGAAAAAAGACAAATCTCTCAAATCTGAGCTGCAATTTGAAATTATTTTTTAACTGTTAGAAACTTGTTTATCACTTCAACCCCTCACCCATTTTCTTGGACGCCTGTTGCTGCTTTCTTAAATTTGGTTTTGGTCTAACCTCTACGTAACCTGCCTGTGGATAGTACAACAATCAATCTTCCCCCTCATCCTTTATAAACTTGGTAGAACAGAGGCAGCAGCAAAGGTTAGTGTTGAGATTTGCCTACTGAAAAGGAAGAAGTTGGACTTGCTGTTGAGAGCATAATTAATAGGAAATAAAATGTCTCCTCACTCCCTTATATTGTGTGCTTATATGACAGTGTCTTCTCTTGTTCTTTCTTACAATGTTCCCTTCTAATTTTTAAAGAGAAGAGAAAAAAGTGCTTACATTTCATTTGAATAAAAATTCCTTTGTTACATTAGAAACATTGGGAGTAGTCCCATTTCTCAAAAAATTCTAAGCGTAGCTTTATTCTTTGCTTGTTTGATTATCATGATGACTTGGGATAGGATATTTTTTTCTCAAATCCTTTACCTATACTTTCTGCTGTATGCACAAGCTGTTTTCTGGCATTTTTGAACGGCTCAGTGAGCTGAGACTCTTGGTAGTTGTGTTTAGGACTACAGAGACAGTGAATATTTAAGACTATTGTTTACTGTAATGCATATGGTAATATGGCAGTCTCCACTTGTTTGCATCTCTTCTAGTGAATCCTATTCTAATTAATTAATTAATTTGCATTCATCAGTGAATATCAAGCATTGCCACTACTTAATACGACATGTTGCCTTGCATAACCTGCATTGTTATATTAGTTAACTTTCAGCTACTATTTTTTTGACCACAGTATCATCTATGACTATTGTCTTCACATTATTAACGTGCAAAGACAGAGACCTGCTTTTTTTTTAATTTTTTTTTTTAATTTTGTGAAAGAATGAACTATTATAAGAGTTGTCATTGATGGAAGAGAAAGTGGATAAAAATCAATCAATAATATATATAAAAAAGAGTTTTTCCAAAGGAATTATAGAGATGAAAGTTATTTTAAAACCTGTATTTGTCTCCTTTCTTTCTACCTCCTGGACATAGCACTGCGATGATTTTGTAAGAAAGAGGAGACAATATTTGTAAAACTCAGGAAGAATATGAAGCAATAAAAATTTCACTCACACATTTTTGCTGGATTATTCATGAATCCTATGTGCTAGACACAACTGCTTGAACTGGAGTTAACATTCAACTTGTACTGGTTAGGATTAAGACCTTTGCCCACCGAAATACCAGTTGGGTTGAGTGTCAAAATCCTGTGCTCATTATTTCAATATTAAATACCAGCAGTTTGATATTACAATACAAGTTTTTAGAGAAATTACTGTTCAGCTCAGTGCCAGTACCAGAAGGATAAAAGCTTGTAATATTTCTTCCCAAAGTAATGTTCTCTTGTGGTAAAACTTTGTAATGTGAGGTCAGAAAGACACTTCAGAATACAACTTCATTAGTGATCTGAAGCTTAAAGAATTTAATTTATAAATTGAAAACTTCATCCATTAAGCATGTTGAATTAGAAGAGTCAAATAATGTTTAGATTAATTTGTTTTAAAAATATAGAAGAAATAATAGAACAGTGAAAGTGTAGCTGTACCATTTCCACTGGTCGATGTGCCATGGGTTTGATATGTATATTTAGAAAATGTACAGAATCCTGTTTACCTTTGAATTTAGCTTGATAAGGACTGCATTTTTATCCTTGCATCTGGTACTTGTTTTCATTCAGTAGACCAAGATATATTTCTAGGTAAAATCACTGTGAGGTCTGAAATGTACCATTAAACATGTCAACATGTACATTAGTGGATTTTTGCATTTTTCATGAATAGTCTTTAGTTGCTGCCTTTCACTGAGAACTTTTTTCACTTAAGACATCATAAAGGCTGTAGGTCAGCTATTTTGAATCAGAGCGGAGAACCTGCAATTCCAAGTTCATCCAATTGGTTGTTTCTGGGAATTAAAAAAAAAAATCTTTATTTAATACTTTATTTTATTTACAAAGTAAAGCTATTCTGATACTTTTCTAAAATCGGACTGTCTTTTAAATGCAAAAACTGCCACAAATTTTTACTGGAAAGACAGATTTATTAATCTCTAGTTATTTTATTAAAATATTTTAGTTGGATGGGTGATTTTAAACTGTACTGCTTTCATTACACTCTTCATAGAAATGGATATTAGTATCAGCTAACACTGAAAAGTAGGTGCACCAGGGATGTCTCAACCAGATCGTGTGTGCAGGGAAGGCATATGTTTTCTGTAAAAGAAGATAAAAGGCTATTGAACTGCCAGAGGAATGAACTTATTTATTTCCCTGAAGTCTCAGCTCAGATTTCATTAAATATTTGAGCTTCTAAGGTGCTGGTGTATATTGGATTTTGAGAGAAGAACATGGAAGATAGTCTGGGGCAAGTCTATCCCATACAGGTTATCTTCAGCTGTGCAACTTGACAGATTCAGAGTCATTAAAGTAAAAAGTTTAAATGAATAAGTAAAATTTCTTAATAGAACAACTCTTTACCTTGAGTACTGGGTTTCTAGCTGGCACCTCTATATTACATTGAAGTTATTAACCACCACCTGTCAGAACAGGACTCTGCTACATTTCATACTGAACTCTTGGTGAAATTGATTTGAATTATTAGTCTTAAGATTAGTAGATCAGCATGAAAAGTTTTTTTTCTGATGCTGAATTATCACTTTTTAAAAAATTTGGTTCAACTGAAGAAATTCCAGAGGTAGTTTTTTTACTACTCTGTTTTCATATATGTAATCTTGTTTTCATGGAACAGTTTATTCCTGTTACTTATTCTTATTTAAGAAATATTGTTTTGCTTTGGAACAGTAGTGTGTTAATGGGTCCAGGAAACTTGGTTTAAGAAGTGAAGGAAAAAGAAGCTAAAATGTTGTTAATCAACCAACAATTAGCACTATCAAGTTGGAACAAAACTTCAGGTTAAATGCAAAACTGAAGGCCAAGGACTGTCTCTGTTGGGGTGGCTACCTTCTTGTTTTCATTACTTCAGATTTGACATAAGCATGGTGCAGTACTGACTGGCTTCTGAACTACTTGCTGGCTGTTTGATTTCTCTTTGTCTGCCTTATCTCGATGCACTCGTGGTTCCCATTCCATCTGGCATAGTCCTGAAGGTCTATCATAGGTCAGAGGAACATGAGTACCTAGGACATGTGTAAAGTTCATATTAGGTGCTTCTCAGTCATTAATTACATCAAATACTTCTGTTCTACTGTGAATGGTTGTGAAGGATCAAAGGTTTAAATGTAAGAGCCATGAGATATGCACCTATGGATACAAGCACTATGGGCTAATATAGGCAAATCCAGCATTCCTAGATCTGTCTTCACTTAAAAATACATTTTTTTGGACCTCTCTTTCATCATTCTTCTGTTTGATGATGAATTATTACTTGTACAAAAGACTTGGTGGCATAATTCATGACTGACAAAGGAGTGAGCAAAAAAACCAAACATAATTCTATGTAAGGTGATTTGTTTGCTGTTGAGTGAATGTAATATGAGTGAAGCTAATCTAGATAAGGATAGTGAAGTTATATTTTGAAACTGTTTATCCTCTGAGTTTGTATAGAATTTATTTGTGACAGGGTGGAAAAACTTCAGCTTTAAACTTGTAGTATTTTATGAAGTTTCACCTAGGTAAAGATAATGTCAGCTTCTGGAGGAGGAAAAATCTTTCTTAGATGTTCTCCAGTTTTAGAGGTGGAAGTGTATATTCTTTTTTGAGTATTTAAACTGATTATGAAAAAAGGTGATTTTGTGGAATCTGTGAAGAGCTCCAGGAATAAAAATAATCAATATTAATATTTTCCTGCTGTTTCCTTCTTGTATTACTTTTTATTCATTTGTCTTTTTTCTCTTTTCTCCTGTGTCAGAGATGTCACCTGTTAATCATAAAAGTCTCAGTCACCCTAAAATTCTGCTGTTTGCTAGATCTTATAATTGACAGTGACCTGAAGTGGATGTTTACAGAGAAGTACAAGGGGGCACGTACAGAACAATACTTTCTCTGACACTGCATCCCAGCTTCTGATATAGAGATATGCATTGCAAATTAAGCTAGGAGTTTGTATTCCAAATAACTGATTTGTTTTGGGTTCATTCCAGGAAAGCCCAAACAAGGAAAATCATAAATGAGTAGATTTTTTCAATTCTAAATAAAAAATGTCCCCACATCTTGATGAATAAAGGACTGTTGCTTTGCAGGCACTGTTAACTAGTCCTTAATACATTGTGAATATCCTTTCACTTCATAATATGTTTCAGTAAGATGCTATCTGCAGGAGAAGAGAGGGTTTTCCAATAAAATTAACAACAAATATATATATATATTTTTAAGAGTAAAATGTTTTAGTGCTTTATGGGTTGCAGAATAACTTCCCAGTTGCTTCATATATGTAGAATTTTGAATGCAGTATGAACAACAGGGTCTTTATTTCTGATGGATGAAAGTAACGTGATTTGTTATGCTATACTTATTCAAATATAAAATTTCATACTGCTTATTATCTAATATGTATGCTCATGCTACTTTTTTCTGCACTTGTACTTAGAATACAATTAAACATGTGCAGTTTTGAGACTTATTATACATATTTATTTCCAAAACTTGCAAGAAAACAGCTAAGATACACTTGGGTTAACAGCTTGAAGAAAATATCTGTGTTCCAAACAGGTATGATGGCAGCAATTGCTGAGATATGCTGCCATAGCAGTATGCCTGCAGCATATTGTTGGTGGAACTGTGTAATTGTTTTCCATGTGCCCTAAAATAGTCCCTATAATATCAGCTTTGTAGGCATATTCACTTGAAAATCAATAAAATTCTTGCTAAGGGCAGAAGTCCTTGTAATGAATACCTACGAGTCTGTTTTTTTCCTTATGAATTTGTTAGTAGCTAGCTTAAAAATTGTTTTCAAAATCCATGCATGTAGTAACCTGTGTATGCTCTCATATTTCATATGACTTTATTAATCTTTGTAGCCTTTAGGTTTGCCTGGGCAAGTAGCATGGAATATCTAAGCTTTAGGGATTTTGATGATCATCTTTAGCTCAAAGAATTCAGATGGCTAAACTCATAAAGAAATGTGGGACTAGTTTCCAAGTTCTCTTTTTTTTTATATCAGTTCTAAGTCTCAACACACATCCTGTCTCCCTCACCGTTGCCTTCCATCCCCAGTCGTTGACAAAGAACATATTTTAAAGAGATTTATAATTCTGTTCAGTCCTTTGCCTTCAGTGGTCTTCAATGAAAATGAGCTGGCCTTTTTGTCTGCTAGCTAATTTGTGTCAACTATAAAACCAGAGCATGATGAACTGGATTAAGATATCCCACACATTTCCCAGAGGCCACCAAACAGCTTTTATCTGGTAGTATAAGAGATGAGAAAAACTATGCAGAATTAGACCCTAAAGCCAAGTGACATATAACAACATTTTCTTATTATGTGACCATTTATCCACCTAGTTCTGCAAAACCTCTAGTACATTGCTTCTCCCCAAAACAGAATGACAATAGCACAAGGAAGAAAGATGTACTAGTACAACTAGTTTACTTACATATAGTAGCATTTAACATTGATTTGTTTTTAGCTGTCTTGCCATCACTTTTTATGTCTAAACTGTTTTATTTAGTATTTATGATAATTGCATACTTTTATTAAATTATTATTTAAAGGAATTATTTTCTATTTTACTTCTGAAGGATTATTAAGCTAAAGGAAAATCATGGGTTATTTTCTGAGACTCTTGTTTAATTTCTCCTGCATGTGAATATGACAACCTTCTTCAGGCAGCTGGTAGCTAATGTCTTGGTAAAGCAGCCTGATTTTTTAGTCCAGTCCTCAGCACTGGAGGGTTAAATTTACTGATGTTCCTCTTATCTAACCTGACATATGTCAAACAAACAAGTAAGCTCAAGGGCATATATTTCCTGGGGGAGAGGCTGAGGAATAAGAAGCTTGCATGTGGCTGTGGTTTGTGATGATGACTTTCTGCTGTAAATGCAGGCTCTGTCTCAGTTTGCTTCTGGCTGGAGTAAGGGTTTCTGTGCCAGCAGGCTCAGTAACTGCTGAAACTAGGAGGAAACCTCACAAATGACTAGCAAGCCTATTTGTGTGAGAACCTATCAAATAAAAGAAAACAAATTTTAAGCATGTATTTCTAAGCTAAAGTAGTAGTATTTCTGTACTATAAAACAACACTTGGTAAGTAGCATCAAATTATTTTCTCCTTAAGTGGTGACAATACTTACTGTTGTTTACTGACTATTTTATAACTCTATGTATGCCTTGCTGTAGAGAAACTACTTCAGTGAAGTTACTTTCTTATCACACACTCCAAGTCCATGTTCATGTGATTTTGTGCTGGTAATACTTGCCTGAATGCTATCAAGACCATACTTTTATTTTTCCATATCAATAGGCAGTGGAGGAACAAGAAGTCCTCTACTGGTTTCTAGTGCTTGCAGATTAATCTTTTTTTTCTCCCTCTAGAGAAGGTAAAAGTGTTCTTAGCAAAAGAGGGAGAACATATGATTATTCAGGTTTATCCTCATATGCTTTCAGTTTTGACTGAATGCTCTAACCAAAGGTTAAGAAGGAAATTCTGATAGTCTATCTGCTGAAGCACTCAGCCTGAGACTGAGATCAAGGGTATGAAGTTCAACATGCCATGTGTTGGGTTCTTCACTTCAGTCACAGCAACCCCAGGCTGTGCCAGAAGGTGGGATAGGGTGACTGGAAAGCTGCTCAGTGGAAAAGGACCTGGGGGTGCTGGTGACAGCAGCTGAACATGGGCCAGGCTGTGCCCAGGTGGCCAAGAAGACCAATGGCATCCTGGCCTGGATCAGCAATGTTGTGGCCAGCAGGAGCAGGGCAGGGATTGTCCCCCTGTCCTGGGCACTGCTGAGGCCACAGCTCGAGTGCTGTGTCCAGTTCTGGGCCCTCCCTGCAAGAAAGACACTGAGGGGCTGGAGTGAGTCCAGAGAAGGCAAGGGAGCTGGGGCAGGGTCTGGAGCACCAGTGCTGTGAGGAGCAGCTGAGGGAGCTGGGGGTGTTTATCCTGGAGAAAAGGAGCCTCAGGGTGACACTATCACTCTCTGCATCTGCCTGAAAGGTGGCTCTGGTGAGTTCGCCTCTTCTACCGGTCAACCTGCGAGAGGACAAGAGGAAATGGCCTCAAGTTGCAACAGGGAAGGTTCAGGTTGGACATGAAGAGGAATTTCTCCACAGAAAGAGCTGTGAAGGGGCTGTGAAGAAACATTGGAAGGGCTGCCCAGGGAGGTGGTGGAGTTGCCATCTGTGGAGGTGTTGAAGCAATGGCTGGATGTGGCACATGGCAGTGCCATATTTTAATTGGCATGGTGCCGATCAAAGTTTAGACATGATTGTAGATGATTCCGTGAAAACTCTGAGGGATACTACTTAACATAATTAACATAATGAAAGGCCATCATGTAGGGCCTTCAACCTGATGTCAGCTTCCTGCAGTCCTTGCACATTCTTTTAACAACCAACCTGTGACAGGTGCAAGCAATTAAATATTACAGAGTGTTGAAATAGTGGCAGTTGTACTTCTAACAGTGGACCAGAAGGCACATAGGAGAAAATCAAGGTAGGTAAGGTAATAAAGTGCTGGTAGGAGATAGCATTGATATATACATAATGTAACGATATTTGTCCAACAATGTCTGTTTGATGCGGTGGGAAGAAAGGGCTGGCATTCCTCATTCCATTGAGATTCCTGCCATAGTAAAGTTAGCCTTGCTAATGTAAGATAACAGATACAAGTTTATGCTCCTTTTATTCCTGAAACATTTTATAGTTTATATGAAAATTTCTTCTCTCTGTTTAGTTTAGTTTAGTTTACATGTGTTACTAATGATTTTATATAGATTGTGACTTATCTGCTGTATTATAAAATAACTCACTTAAAATGAGTTGATTCATTGTATCCAAGACTTGTCTGGAACACTGCTTATGTGTGTTTAATATTATTGAGATGACTTTCAATGCTTGTTTAAAATCTATACTTCTATCTTTTCTGGCATCCTTTTTTTACCCTGTCTCTTCATTAACTTTTTCATGCTTCAAATGTGGACTTGCTAGCCTGGTGATTGCAGGCCTTATTTTCTTGCTCAGTGGGCCTGAAGCACTGTAATCTTTCTGTATCCATTAGATCAAGAGTATTAAATATTTCCTATGAATACTGATTGAAAATGTGCTGTGTCAAGTGTTCTCTTGACTTCTATAAAATGCTGCTATTCCTGAATATTCACTGCCATAAATATACCAGCCACTTGGGTTTTTTTTTCAGCTTTTTGCTTTTGATTAACTTAATATATTTTAATACATTCAGAGTAAGCATTCTGTATTGTTATCTATATAAGGGTTGTGTATATTCAAAGTATGTAGAAAAACGTATTGTTTGTGAATTTACAAAATTAAAAGAAAAAATGACACATTTTTATAACTTTACTGCAATGCAACATCATTTTGGCCATAATTACTTTGAATTGTTCATAGAAAAGGATATAGAAATTGCAAAGTGTGTACTCCTTTAAAAAACTAACATAGCAGAACAATAAGAAGAATGAAACTGACTTTTTATTAACCATAGTATATGTCTGAAAATGACTTGTCGCATCTGAAAAAGGAGGCTGTTTTCAGAGGTACTGGTGTGTGTGTGAGGGTGAAGCAGCTGACCTCAGGGATGGGGAAGGGGGCAGAAATCATGTTGGTTTCCAGGCAGCTAACATTTGAAGAAGTGACATAATCAGCAGAATAAACATTAATTTTGTAGACAAGAAGTATATTATATTCTATAGACTTCAGAAAATTAGCTCTTGCAATTTAGACTTCTTGTGAAATGATTTTAAGTAAGTCAAGGTGAAGTATCTCAATTTTTGAAAAAGCCAGTGAAGAAGAGAATGGCACCAATTCAGACTCATTTCTTCTCAGTGAAAGGAAGTAATCATTCAATCAGTCTTTGCTAAGAAAATGGAGGAAGCACTAAGCTATCTGAAATCAGAAAACACTGCAACTTCGAAAAAAAGCACTATTGATCAGGAAAATACAGCTACAGTTGTATAGGTTACTATTAAGGTGCATGCCTTCTTTTTATCTTGTTCTACACAATTTCCAAGCTATTTTCACACTAACTGGTTGTTTGTAGAGTGAGATTTTTCCACTGTGTGGCTGCAGAAGAAATACTTGTGTTAGAAAACAACTTGCGAAAGAATGATAAGTTTTGGAATTGGAAAATGAAAAAAAAGAATTGTTGCCTGTCTCCTGACCAAGATAGCTAGAAAATGTTTTTATGTATTCTCATGATCATAGTGACTGAAACAAATCAGTATTTTGAGACAGACACTATTAAATAATGCAAAATTAGTTGAAAATGAGATGGAACTACACAATTGCATTGTGCTTTTGTGTCTTAATTGTTCTCAAGGTTTTATAATTATCTTGTTCTTTATAACTTTAAAGACATTCAGGCATAGAGATGAGTAATAGTTTCCTAAAAGATCAAAGATGAGAAGCTATCCCATGGCAGCCACAAGCAACAGTTGAAAAACTGCATACTTGTAATCTTTGATCATTTTTAATGGTGACAATTTACCATCTTGAGGAAAATAATTAGCATGGATCTTTTGCATCCAGGTACCCAGCATTTGAATTTCTCCTCTTTGGTGAAACAAATGTTACCTCTTCTTAAATGATTCCTTCAAGAAGAGTCTTAATTGGAATAAAGTATATTCACAATCCATACTGAATTGGACAGAAAGTTATTTATGATTTCTCCCTCTCTCTCCCTCTCTCTCTCTCTCTCTCTTTTCCCTTCCTGCTCAGGAAGACTTAATACTTCTTGTCTTTCTTTTCTGACATATTTTTTCTCCTGCTTATTTATCCTGTCATTATCCATGCCAAGCTAGGGAAAGAAGAAAACCTGGGGAGAAAGAGAGAGTTGAAGGAAACATAGAAACACAGAGTCCATTTTCCTGGACTATTTCCAACCTTGAAAATACTGAAAAGACCCATAATTGTTTCTGTGATGCAATATGACAGAATCCACCAAGAGTATTAAAGCTCTCCATGTAACCCCAAGTCCTGTCAAAGCTAAACTTCTAGTGAGTTACTTTGTCTGTAGTCTTAGAGGTTTCAGGAACACAAATGCAGGCCTTTGGATCTACACTCCTGCTGTATTGCTCATCATCTTGTTTCCCGTACTGATCAACAAGTCTGCCTCCGAATGAAGGGATTGTAAAACTGCCTTCAGGCAGTCAGTTGGGCAAGATTAAACACCTGGGGAAGGTGGTCTGAGCTATCTTACTTGGCTGGAATTGTGAGTGCCCCATAACCCATCCCTTCCACTGACAAAACCATTGAGAGGTTGGGTTAGATGGATGGTAACAACCAACTCAGGGATAGGTAATACCTTAAGTTATGACAGATATTTGCTAAATTGAGTATTGATGCATCAGGAAATATTTAACAATTCTTCAAACAGGTTAACAGCATTTCAACATGTCCCATGCTCACATCCAGAGACTGCAGAGTGTAATTTATGCTAGCAAGTGCCACTCTTGGTTTCTGCTTCAAGGTCCATTTTTAATCGTACAAAAATAATAAATACACACCACAAGTTGAGACAAAGGCAATAGTAGCACAGTCCTAAACTTTTACTGTTTTGCCAGTAGTAGCACACAGTTCTTATTTTTAACCACATTGCCTTACACAAGTTTCACTTTGTGTTCATGCTTATCAACTCTCCATCTGATTGTGGTTTTGCTTTTTTAAAATGTATTTTTAAATTTTGCTGCTATTCTATTAGTTCTGATTATTAAACATTATAACTAGACTATTGACACTTTCAATTAGTTTTTCCTTTGAATTCAGACATGTTCATGTTTCTTTACAACATGAACACCTCAATTTCATACCACTCCTATTGTGTTAGGTTTTTGAAACACCAGCCTATTTTAGGAAACTGGCCTACTGCTCCTGATCATGGAATCATAGAATGGTTTGGATTGAGAAAGGCTTTAGAGGTCATCTAGTCCAATTCTCCTGAAATGGACAGGGACTTCTTAATCTAAATAACATTGCTTAGAGCCCATTCTAGCCTGACCTTGAATGACCCTTGACTTTGAATTCCCTGACCCAGGGGTGGGGCATCCCCCATCTTTCTGGGCAATCTGTTCCACCATTTCACTACGCTCACTATAAAAATTTCTTTCATATATCTATACTGAATCAACCTTCTTCTAGTTTAAGTCTCTTACCCATTGTCATATCAGAACAGACCCCATTAAAAAGTTTGTCCCCATGTCCTAATCTTTCCTATTGGCCCCCCGTGAGTGCACACTGATGGGTCAGGTCCAGTTTTTCATCCACCAGTACCCTATAACATTTTTGGCAAGGCTGCTCTTAATCACCCCCCAGCCTGTGTTGATACCAGAGTTGCTTTGACTCAGGTGTAGCACCTTGCACCTGACCTCACTAAACCTCCTGAGCTTCACATGGGCCTCCTTCTTGAGCTTGTCCAGGTCCTTCTGGAGCCTGTCCTTCAGGGGTGTCAACAGCTCCACTTGGCTTGGGGTCATCTGGAAACTTGCAGAAGGTGTGCACAGTGCCTCTATATCACTGATAAAGAAACTGAATAACACTGGTCCCAACCCCTGATGGCAACACTTGTCACAGATATCCACCCAGACATTGAGCAGGTTACCACTACTCTCTAGATGTGACCATCCAGCTGATTTCTCATCCACTGAATAGTCTATTAATCGAAACCTTCTCCCCCCACAGTTTAGACAGAAGGATGATGTGGGGGATCATGTCCAAGACTTAACGGAAGTCCAGATAAATGGCATCTGCAGCCCTTCCCTTGTCTCATGCAGACACTGAATCATAGAAGGCCACTGGATTGCTCAGCTTGCCCTTGGTGAAGCCATCCTGGCTGTCTCAAAACACCTCCCTGTCCTCCTTAGCGCAGATTCTGGGAGGGTCTGTTCCATATCTTCCCAGGCACAGAGGGGAGGCTGGCAGGTCAGGGTACTGCTTTCTAAAGATGCACACAATGTTTCCATCCCCCCAGTCTCTGGGGACTTCACCTGACTGCCATGATTAGTCAAATATCGTGGAAAACGCTTGGCAGCTACATCAGCCAATTCCCTCTGGATTCTGGGATGCAATGTTGTTTGTTACTGCTCAGTAGTGCCTTTCAGACTCAGTCAAGCAGCATGTATAGAGTTGTCCTTGACTGTTTCATCTTTGCCTTAGAAATATGATGGAGATTTGTGGAATAAGAGTGTAAGAAGGAGAAATATTTTTAAGAAAGGCTTTTGCTACATAAAATGTACCCCCTCAGCACAGTGTCTTTCACCAGACTGTTTGGGGTATATGTTCTGTTTGCTAATGCTCCACCTTACTAGTAAGGACTTTCTGGGACAGTCTGAAAATACTAACAAGTGTAACAATTTTTACAAGGTTTTCAAGACACATTTGTAAGCATTTTATGGTGCCTAACTTACTAGTTAACCACATTTCCTCCTTCCCGAAGTGGCAAGTGAAAAAAAGATAGTGCTCGAGGGGACCCATTTCTGACAATCACTGCCAGCATGAGTCAGTCTCTTTAACACCAGATGGAGCTGCTGTTATGCAACCCCATGTGTCTATAGGTGAATGAAGGAGCAACCAGAGCTTCTTTCCCCAGGCCTCAAGTCAGGTGCCAACTTGTCTGATGCACTTGGTAGTCCTCTGGAAATGCTCTATCTAAGAGCAATTTGCTTGGTACAGGAGTAGCAGTACTTATTAAAAAAAAAAAAAAAAAGCCTTCTAAATTGTTTTAAATGGCACCATAAGAACTTGAACAAGAATTAAATCAAAGCCAGTTCAGGGATTATTTTGGGGGAAGGGGAGAAGCACTTTTCTTCCCCACCGTTCTCTCCTTTAAGAAAGCAAATCTAGAAAACTCTGGCTGTCATTCTCTGTGCTTCTAGTATAGGGTGGGGGTGGAAGTAAACACAGATTTTCTGCAGGGTAGAAAGGAAAGGCCTTGCAATCTGAAGTTGGTAACTGAAGTGACAAAGCATTATAATAGTGCTGCAGCTGTTATCTAGTCATGAAGACAAAAAATTCCTGTTATGAACTCAGTATTCTGTGTTTGGATAGGAAAGCTAGCTCTGCTTCTGTATGTCTTTTGGAAGTGGGAAGGAGAGATTATACTTCAGTTAAGGTGCCAATCTTCCTTTTTTATTGGCTCAAGTTCTCATTTGGTGGTATTTTTGTAAGTATTTTTTGCAAACCACTTAAATTTGAATTTTTAAATACTGGTTTTAAAAACAACAGTTAACAGGGTAGTTGGACCACTAAAAAAAAAAGTGAAGAAAATAAAGGCAAGTAGCTGCTATCTGAAGTGATTTGAATGCCCCACACCAACATTTTGATTGACTTGTAAGCCATCTCAGTGTAAGTAGATCATGATGTAGTTTAATTTTGTCAGATTGTCAGAAACCATGTTTTAATGAGTATGTTCCCAGGTGGAAGTGACTGAAAAAGTATCAGCAAGTAGGCAGTGTTTAATATCTGAGGAGACAGGCAGCTGGCAACTAGACCTGCTTCATCCTCTCTGTGGTCACAGCGAGGTGAGATGGCTAACACCAGGGTGCCTCTGTCTTAGCATGTCCCAGAACCTTCAGCAGCCAGGAAATACATTACACTTAATGATTCCTGTCTAGTCCCTGAAAAGCTCATTATCTGAGGAGCTGAAACAATGGCAGTGGTTAATTTTCAAAAAAATTTTAACAGGCGGTTGTAGTCTGTTAAAATTCTGTGGGACCTTAATTTACTTCAATCTTACCACTAAAATCCACATCTCTGGTAGTATCAAAGGATATCTCTCTTTTCTTTAACCTGAATGACTGCATTTGATATGAATTCACAGACAATACTGACCCTACTGAAATTCTTGCTGTTCACTGAAACTTTCTGTTTACTGGAAAATTTTTCTTCATCAGGTGGTGAAGGCCACAAATCTTAATGTCAGTGCCTTGAAGATTTGAAGTCTTTCTATAAATGGAGTTGTTCTTTCTAGTTCTCTTTTGCCTAGATTTATTTCTCTTTGGCTGTCATTGTGCTACTCAAATCTGTAAGCATTCAGTCTCAGGAACCTTAGATTGAAAGTGTTTTCTACTTTGCACTGACATTTCTTTCAGAGTTCAAAAAAATCTTCAAAATGTTCAGGCATCTCTTTTCAGCTAATATGAGTGTCTACATTCCATCCATGACATGCATTAGTCTTGGGTTTTGTTGTGCTGTGTCACTTCACTCCTCAACTGGTAGATTTAAGAAAGAGTTAAAAGTAAAGATATTTAAAGGGCAGACTCTCACATCTTCTATAGGTATGTATGTAAAGTGTATGTAACTTTCATGTCTTACAGCTGGTGTTGTATTAGCTGGATGAATGGAAAGGAAATGTTAAAAATACTTTCAGATTGTATCTACGTACCTTGCCTTATCAAGTAAATTTAATACACTTGTTCGATAGTTGAGCTATTGAACTACTTTATGTGGGAACTCCTTACTTGCTTTATTCAAAGCCCACTGGATTTTTTGCTATAAAAATATTCACAAACAATCCATTCCCTGAATGAGTTTTAGATTTTTCACTAGAATCTCCAGCATTCAGTTCATTTTTATCTTACTTATGGCTAGTGGAGCAATCTACAAAAAAATGTTCTTCCTTGAGTCATTCAACCTTATATCTTGGCAGAATTGGATATAAAACCTTTACTATGTTGATGATTCAGCTCAGAATATGTACATTTAACAGAAAAGATGCCTCTCATGTGAACTGAGAGTGTGCTTGTAAGGTCATAATTATTTCCAGTGTATTCACCTTAACATTATGCAGCAGAAGCAAAAGTGTGTAGTTTGTCTTCTATACTTGCACTTTTAAAATCTATTGAAACTGTAGGGATAGAATAAAAGATTACAGACTTCAGTATTTGCATTTACTGGGAAGCTTTAAAACACTCCAGAAATTATCTCTGCAGGATGTGTGTCCCTTTACATATAAACTTTCATTTCTGCTAGGTGGAAATTGGAATTTAGTCCAATCTTGAACTATTCTATACTTCTCAGTTGTCTATTTTCAAGTTATCTTTTCCTTTTGGCCACCCATGAGGCCTCTCTGGTGATTTTTCTCTGGCAGCTCCCTGCTGCTCCAAGGCACTCCAGGCTGTTATGAAGCAGACAGATACTGGCAGAGCGTGGGTGTAGTGCAGCAAGTGTGCTAATCAGCTGTGTGGCCTTTGTTATGTCAGAGGTGACCCTGAACATACATCCTCTACCATTCTAATCTAAAACCAATATAGAATACTTTCTTAAAGGGCAAGGATGAAGGGAATATCTGGAAACATTTTAATGAGCAATGTACTTTGCTAAAATAGGTTGCAATCAAAAACACCCATCAAAAACCCCTACCAAAAGACCACAAAACCATGTCAGAGTGTCCTGTGACATTGCAGACTCTACTTCCAGGGCTTTCCCTTGCACCAGGCAGCTTAAATGTGCAGAAAGAAAATGTGGGTTATATTAGCATATTGTGGTTTTTTAAGTGTGAAAGAAGAATCATTATCAGATAATCAGACAATTCTCTTATCACAGATGTAATGAAGCTGGTGTGATCTGCATTATGTTGAACACGTGTGGTTAAAATTCTGTTTTTATAAAGGCTTGTAGTACAGGATAGAAGTGCATATGTGAGTCCTCAAAGTCCAGGACAAAACATCAAAAAGGTACTGGTTGTGTTTCATAATTGAAGTGTCTATGTTCCTTTCTCCTCCCCTTAAAGACATTGTTTTTCAGTTCACCACATTTGGGTACCTAATCTTCTACATATTTTTCTGTTGCATAGAAATAGAAAGAGTGATTACAGAAATTTCAGAGAAGTTTCTTGTCAGTTCAACAACTCAGGAAAAGATGATGCAACATACTGTTGCATAAAAATGTATTAGTTACTTTACTGTGATATAATTCAACAGTTACAAAATATAACTGCCGACAAAGAACTCCTTTCAGGCCACTTTGAAATGAATTGATAGTTTTACATTTCTGATTTGCGGGTCTCAGTACTGAAAGCAAGTCTAGCAAATGTCTTTCCTTGGTTTCTTTTTCGTAGCTATTTAATGAAAAACTAAGGAATGTTGCTCTTTCATCCTCTGTGTCAAAAATACACCTTTCCTTTTCACAGATTTTGTATATGGGGCAATACTGCAGTCAACCTGAATCTTTGATGTCATGTTTTGCATGGGCTCTAAGCAGGACCTTGGACAGGACAAACATCTCTTAGGTGTAGCTGGCATTCTGAGAACAAGAAAACTACTCTTGCCTTGTGATTTTTGGCAAAAGAGCTTCTGGAGAGATCTCAAAGAACCACAAAGATATGTAAATAAACAACTCTGGATACTCTGGAAAAGCACGGGGTATGCTTTTTGCCAAAGAAATGTGGAGTTTACCCACCAAAAAAAAGGAGGCCTGCTTTCCTTCAGATGAAATAAATACGAATGGAACTGCTGGCAGTCCCATCCATCCTCTGCTTGAAACTATGGAGCCTTTCCCTCACTAAAAAAGCTCTTTTAGCATTCTAGGTTTATCTGCAGTCAAATTTAGCAGCATGTATCATCAAAGGGGACAGTGTGGTGAATGCTGCAGAACGCTGCTAACAGCTGAACTGCGGCTGTTCCCCAAATGTCACATCACAGATAAATCAGAGCAGTCAAGCACATACATCGTAAAAAACGAACCAACCAATTAATCAACCAAACCAACAAAACAAAAAAACCCCAAACCACCACCATCAGGTTTCCAGAAGCAAAGCTTCGGTGGTAAGAGTTGGAGTTGATTGGTGCAGCAGAGCCACAAAGACTGTGTGGAGAGTGACAGATTATACTGACATAGCTGCTTGGCAGTAAATATTTTTTTATCCTTAAAATGAAAGATAAACCAAATTTCACCACAAGCAGCACCCTTCAAAATAGTAATTTTGTTGATTCAAACCAGGAAACTCCTCCCCCATACTTCTTGCTTTTTTTTTTTTTTTTTTTTTTTAATAGAGATTAAAGATGATTACTCCTACTTAGCTATGTCTCTTGCAACACTGGAGCAATGGCATTTGCTGTTATAAGCTATTCTTCAGATGTAGCCTTGAATAGATTTCTGAACTCTGATTGCAAGATTCCTCTTAGCCTATCTATCCACGGCACTATGTATTTCTGGAATACTTTGTACACACTGATCTAGATGTAATTTATGTATCTATTCTGTTGCTGTTTCATTCCTAAGTGTTTCAAAGTATAAAACCACGAAGCTCCTGCTGAGAAAATAACGGCGAAATGAAAGGTCAAACCTTTTAGTACAGTGGCAGGAAAGCGGGGAGTTTTGGCAGCCACCCTCAGAATTGTGGGAGATGTTATTTATGCTCTTAGATACTCTGCTTCATTGCCACTTGCACTCTTTTCTGAGTTTTAGACTGGTTTAGAAGGTATTTCAGTTATAACTGCTCCCTCTTGTGCTTACACTGCTCTGCTCTCTTCTGCTGCATGGCCAGACAGATCAGACTCTTGGATTTTGTGCTGAAATGAAGAGATGCAGTAACTAGCTGGGTCAGAGCTTGGTCTCAGTGATTAAATGTCAGATGATGTGAATCACCATCCAAAGAACAGCATATACAGGGCGTTCAGCCTCCCAAAGGACAGCTGACTCACTTCTATGCCCTGCTCATCAGAGAGCTGGAACGAGGGCCAAGGCTGTTTGAACAGTCTGTGAGTTATGGATAATGCTTGGACTGCAACGAGGAGGCTCTAACTAGGCATGCAAACCCAGCCTGTTCCAGTGCAGCTCTGCTCAGCTGGCAGCCTGCGTGGCAGGCCTTTGCTGTGAGTATTGCAATCAGATGTCTGAAAAAAGAAAAAGAAATGCTGCATGGAAGGAAGGGTTAAGTGCTGGTTGCATGTGAACTAGAAAGTGCTTCAAGTGTAGGCAGCAGAGTGGGAAGTGAGTAAAGACAAGCAGTGGAATATGCAACGCTCAGGAAATATGGAATTGTACCAGACCATTATGTCAGCATAATTCAGTTACATCTTTACTCAATTAAAGTACTTGTCTGCCTCTTCACCAAAATACAATATATGTATTATTAGAATGCTAGAGTTAAAGACTGTTGCTAACATCAGTGTATGAGCAGAGGATCAGTCCGATCTATGAAAGTAACCCCTATCTGGATCAAGAAAACTCCGTCTTAACTGTGCAACAAGGATGCCTGTACTTAGCTGAGCACTAGGGATGTAGTCACCTGGGAGTGACATGTTGTGGTTGTCTTTTTTTGCGGGGGGGGGCAGGGAGGTGGTTTTCTCCCATCCCCACCTTCTTTGAAGACAGATTAAAGGACTGGGATGGGGTTATGCTGTTTGTGTGTATATACCTCACCTTGAGTGCTGGGGGCAGTTTTGGGCAGCATTATATAAGAAAGACATTAAAGTGCTAGAGAGCATCCAAAGGAGGAATTTGAAGATAGTGAAAAGTCTGGAAGGGAAGTTTTAGTGGGAGCAGCGGAAGTAATTTGCTTTGTTCAGCCTGGAGGAGACTGAGGGGAGACCTCATTGCTGTCTTCAACCTCCTCTCAATGGGAAGCAGAGGGGCAGTCACTGATCTCTTCACTCTGGTGAGCAGTAATAGGACCCAAGGGAGTGGTCTGAAGTTGTGCTAGGAAGTTTAGGCTGGATGTCAGACAAAGTTTCTTCCCCCAGAGGGTGGTTATGCACTTGATCAGGCTTCCCAGGGCAATGGTCACAGCACCAAGCCTGACAGAGTTCAAGAAGTGTTTGGACAGTGCTCTCAGGCACAAGTCATGACTCTTGGGGTGTCCCATGTAGTGTAGGGTCAGGAGTTGAACCAGGGATGATCCTTTTGTGCCTCTTCCAACTCAGCATATTCTATAGCACTGTTACTCTCTGGTATCTCATTACCTTGTAGATGCTAAAAACATTTAATTCAGATTGCATGTTGTATTTTTTTACAGTTATGTCATAAACCAGGGAAAGACAGGATAAACTTTGATGTATTGTCCTTGATTCTTTTGGTAGTCTTGGATTGCTATGACTGAGTGCTTACACTATTTTCTTGAGAGGCTCTGCAATTGTGTGTGACTGGAAGGTGAAAATAAAACTCCTATGTGTTAAGGTTGAACACTGTTCATTTTGCTGTCTGAATTTGTTGGGCTGTACTTAATGTGTAAGGAACTTCCACAGCACTGAGCACTTATCTGCCCAGGATCTCACTAGCTCACAGAATTATGCTGTAGTCACTGGGTTGGAAGAGAATTTGTTAGCTTCTGCTGCTGTCCCTCAGCACAGGCAGATGTACCTATATTTCCACTTGAAAAAGAGGTTTACTAGTAGCCTTCCAAAGAAGAAGGGGTTTTCACATTGTGTATTCTGTTACACTGTCTTCTGCGCTGTTAAAGTTGCCCTAATATCAGCTCTTTATCTTTCTAACTGCAATCTATGGATTCAATTCTGTTTGCCATAACTGGTCACAGTCTTGCAAAGATGTTCAGCTATTTATATTCCATTTATTTTAAACATTATCTATGTTAAATATTGAGGGAACAGACTTGGAGACACCAGTGGGCTATTCACTGTCATGGCTGGTGATTTCTTTGCAAGTCTGAATTATGCAAAGCTAAAAAAGACATTTTGCTTATGTCTATCAAATTTTGATGCATATATATTTCTAATTCATAAATCAGTCTTGGGAGTTTCACTGTCTGTAATAGGAATTTAGGGTCCAGATAAGCCATGAGAAAAATGTGTGAACAAAAGGCACTCTTGCTATTCCTGCTGCATAATTCCCCAGATACTGTGGTTTATTTAGGTGATCATGGTAATGTCAGTGCACTCATTGTGGAATTAAATTTCCTTTTTCCCATTCTCTTCCTAGTACCATATTTGTGAATCAATTCACTAAATCCAGTGAAAATCCACTTGCATTTAAGTATAGTATATACTCAGGAGTCAGTTATGCACACAGAATGGTATTTTGGCAGAGGTTGTCTTCAAGAACTGTGAGAAGTCCTCAGATATTAATTAAATAATTATTTAAAAATTTATTCTAAATTAAGTTACATGGATTTGTGATTTGACAATGTCAAATATTCAGGATTTGATTTAGTGCCAAATATTGCTAAGGTTTTTGAATTTTTTAGTAATTAATTGATAGAATTATTAACCAAAACTTTTGAGGTTTTTGATCTGCAAATTTATAAGGTAAACTGTCAAAAAAGGAATTAACATGACAGCAATAGGGGTAAAATATGTTGCAACTTTTCACGAGTAAGTACCTACATAATTTTTGCATTTCTTGATTTTCTGTCTTTTGTTTTGTTTTGTTTTTTGTTTTTGTTTCTTTATTTGCTTTTTGTTGTTAAATTTCCATGGAAGTAGGCTCATGTCCTCCAGTATATTGTGCTACAGTTGTATTACACCTTCTTTCCTTGTTATACCAATTGTATTTTAAGAATAACCGGATAGGTACTTTTGCCTTTGAGGCAGATGCAAAGCACAAAATTCATGTACAAATTTAATAATAACACTAAGTTGCTGGCATTTTCAACTTTGCATGTTGCAACACATGGAAGCATTATTTTTGATGCATGTTTTTCAGATTCTAGTCTTACTGGTACCTTTCTCAAAGATATATGTCTCTGCTGCTGTTCATACTAAATCTTTGTAGATGAAAGTTGCAGAATAGACATCATTGGCAGCATTGCATTTCATTATGTCATAAACACTGAAGTGACTCATTAAGAGCAAATATTGTATTGCTTTTACTAGACTATGTAAACAAGAAATATTGAAAACTGTCTTTCTTTTTTAGTCTGTCAGCAGATAAAATGTTAGATCATTAAATCTGTGCTATCATGTCTATAGCTTATCATGTTAACATTTAAAAAAAATAAATTATTTAACTCAAGTAAATCAGAAAACAAAGTTTAAAGTAAAACCAAAACATGTTTTCTAGATAACTATAA
Organism: Toxostoma redivivum; assembly: GCA_013397375.1. NCBI lineage: Eukaryota > Metazoa > Chordata > Aves > Passeriformes > Mimidae > Toxostoma > Toxostoma redivivum. The sequence continues at coordinate 158,657 of VXBI01012026.1, forward strand.
TTCATGTTACATTTTATTAAGTGTTTTCTGCTTCTCTGTGGTTATTGCATGCAAGCAATTTAATCTTTCTTCAAGTAATCAGACATGGAAAAGAAAAGTAACCCCAAAAAGCATAAATAGGTCCATTTCCCCTACCATGGTCTACAACATTTTAATACTAGTGTGGCTTTGAAAACATTGGAGTTTTTTCACAATGTAGTTCAAGTAAATTGTTCTGTACATACTGTTTTTTTTTTTTAGTAAGACATAGATCTTGATTTAAAAGAAAATGTTTCTCTTAGATGTCTTCTTTACCCATTTGTCAATATTCTGTGAATACTGAGTTATACTAAAAAAATCTGAATCTGATGCATCTGGACATTTACTTCAAAACTCTGAAAATACCCTATGCCCATATTTTGAAACAACTACTTCCCCAGGAGACAAGTTTCTTTACCAAAAATCCCACAGACACCTACAGACTGAGCTGGGCAATTCCTGAAACTTCAAAAAGTACTTATTCCTACAAAACCCATGGAAATACAGATGCCTTGAAGTTCTCAAAGCTCTCACTAGGTAATTTTTGCAACTAGCAATTCTTTGAATAACTTTGATGTTAAAGTTCAGCCTTTTATCCTGATCTATGCTAACAAGACTCATGATGAAGTCCTTAGTTAATAATGGAGAGATAAATTGCAATTTCAAGGTAATAATTTTTTTAAAAGGGAACATTATTTAAGAGATGTAATAACATTCGATAGTATTAAGATTGTGGAATAAAAAACCCATCAGAAAAACTCTTTGTCTTTTGTAAATGTTTATTACACACTTTAAAAATACTTTATAAAATGCCTGCATTCTTTAAGGTCACCACAGTAATTTTCAAGTGAGGTGTCATGATTCATAGCCTCTTGAACATAGCATCATGAATAATGGTGTGTGAAAAAAGACTTTTTTTACGTAAATGGAGGTAGGTTATGAAATATAGTTCTTACTTCTGGGTCAGTAAGAATGGGGTTGGATTTAAAAATTGTCAGAAGATATAACTTTTCAGCTTTGTTTTTACTCCAGATTGACCAAAGGGAATAGCATTTGATCCTCATTTTGTGGGGCAGAGAATATGTAGGGTATAGAGCAAAATTTTGATGCATTCAATTTTATTAGAAGCTTGTCAAAATCCTTGTCTAACTAAACTCAGTTTTAAGGAAGCAATGTTGCAAGGGAGAAGTTGGTTAGACCCTGTTTTTAAATATAACTCAGGTTTTCTGTCTGTAAGCATAACCAGCTGGGTAGTCAAAAAACATACCACCTTTTAAATGTCTGATTCTGAAGCCCAGATTAGGCATCCAGTCACACTATACAGCTGGAGGAGGTTAAGATAATAATCTCATCCACAGTCATTTCACGTTGGCAGTAGAAATAAAATGATTTGAGGGCTAGATTCCACCTCAGCCAGCTTTTCCCTAGGCAGAAGTTCACTGTCCTATCAGCTGCCTTAGGACACCAGTCTGCAAGCCACTGCACTGTGCTGCAGTGATCTGGAATAAAACAGCTCCCCACAAAACACACGTGGGGTGAGAAACACACCTTTGGTAATTTCAGTGATCTGGTTTGAAATGTAGTCACCTTGTGTTGGTTGTGTTGTTTTGGCATAGCTGTGATGAGACAAACTCCAGTGACACAGAGCTGGGGAGGCAGGGACAGGAGCCCTTTAAAGGTCCTTTGCTATGGAGAACCGAAGTGTTCTACCACCTCCACCCTCAAGTACTTTGTATGGCTCTCTGGAAGAGCCATGTGGCTTTATCAGCACCTGACACTACAGTCATACCCCTCAGATAGACATGTGTAACATGAGGTTGTGGGCACCCTCTGTACTCTTCTTAAATTACTAGTATTAACTGTACATATTAAATAGGAAATGAGGAATTTCTAATGTAAAACTTATTGTCTGTTAATTCCTAGCCCTTGTGAGGAATATTATGGAACACCTGAAAAATGAAATAGGTAATTCCATGGAAATAATAGTCATGTGTGTTTTTGCTTTTCTCCAGTTTAAGCATTAAAAGGTTGTTTGCTTTTTTCCCCCATTCCTATTTTGGTGCAATTGTGTTATATTTTAAAATGAAAGGTTTTGAAAAAGTCAGATATTTTGGAAATCTAAAATGAGGGGTTACAAATACTGTCAACAGCAACTAAGTTGGATCAGATCTGCTAATAAAAGGGAATAATTTTGTCAACAAAAACCGTTCTATTTCTTCAGCTGTTCCAATTCTTATCTCAGCCTAACTGCTCATGTTTTTCAAGTCACCCTGGGAATAAGACATATCTGAGGAATGAATATGCTAAACTTATTCTGCTCACAGATTCTTGTCCTTGCTGAGAAGCACAAATGAAGAATTAAATTAAAATATTCTGTAATCATAGCATGGCTTTTTTGTGAAAAACTGATATCACCTATTTAAAATATTTAAATTTTCCCATTTTTTTTAAAAAAAGGGAAAAAAGGTTTCGGTATTAATTAGCAATCTTCTCGCAAACTTTGAAGGAAGTTAAATTTTTGAGATTCTGTAAAAAATGACACAGAACTGGAGATAAACCTTCAATAATAGATAAATACTGTTCTTTTCAGGTGTCATTTTAACATACTGTGGCAGAAATATCTGCTCTTGCTAGCACAAACAGATTTAAATTTCTGTCTTCCCCTATAATTGTTTATTAACGGATTCCTTTTATTAGTTTCAAAAATGTAATAGGGAATACAAGAAATTGAGAAGATTATGCTATCTTTTACCTTTTTTCCCTTTGAACTATGAACTGATTCTGATAACTGAATAGGTGTATTTGCATTTGGCTTTATTCAATACTGGTTTACTATGCTATTCATGATGGCAATGAAAATAATTACAAATTCAATTAAAACTCAGATATTTTCACTTCTGGCTGAACTTGGCTTTGTCTTTTGTTCATGAGTAACAGTTGTAGCTGCATTGTCAAGACTTAATTTACATTTTTATTGAGTTTTAAACCTTCTTTACAGATGATGATGTACCAAGAGATTACACAACCATTTCCGTAATGGAGAGAGGAGCACTTTTTATGATTTTTTTTAAATATGGAGGACTCAGCCCTAAGGAAAAATATGTTTCCAATAGAACAGAAATTAAAATTTGATAGTAATTTGACGTGAAACAAATTACCAGAGGAATCATAGGAGCCAAATTGAAAAATTAATATTTCCCATAACTGCTAGCATTTGAAATCTTACCACTAGTACCAGCTGTATATCTACAGGCCGTACTTATTTCGTAGTCAGCTGAATTGCAAATGGAAAAGTAGTTGAAGTTGTTAAATTTTCCTCAAAGATTAAAATTTCATTTACATTATTCTTTATGACATTTTAATGTCATAACTGCCATAGATACAAAATAGCAACCTTTGAGCTACATAAAGAGAACTTTTCCCTCTCTTTCCTTCATGGCACTCTGGTAGGTAGCTGAAAACTAAGGTTTTAATATTCAATTTATAGTTCTACTAGTTACTAGTAGTAGAAAAAGAACCAGTTACTAGTTCTAGAAGTTACTTTTATTCCAAGAACATAATAAAATCTTTGATTACCTTTTGCTAAATAAGTACTTTGTGTACCTCAGTTAAAAGAAATTAATATAAAGCAGCATTTTTAGAAGAGAAATTGTATTTTATTTTCCTAAGATTCATGACTCAGAATGAATGTTGAATGTCTTTGTAGGCGAAGAACTTCTAGTTGCATTCTGACAATGCTTTCATTTAAATGTACTTCTGTTTACATGTGAAGACAAAATTATTTGATCATAGACAGTTGAGTTAGAAATAGTTCAAGGAAATTTTGACTTCAGTTGTAGTTCTTGCTCACCTATTCAACAGGTGAAATAAAAGGATATAAGGAGGTGGAGAGGGGAAATAGGAAATTGATTGATTGACTGGTTGATTGGTTTAACAGCTTGTATGTGTAAACCCCTGTAATGTAGCTCCTGTATCCTTAATTACTGTTGTATTGTAACCTTTTCATTTCAACTTCTGAAGCTGTCTAGTTTAGTAATTCCAAGCACAAGAAGCCTTAAGTTCTACTGTAATTTAGAAAACTAGCACAGCTGATTATAACAGTTCTACTAATGTCAATTAGCAGAGAAATATGTGGAATTAATTATAAAATACGCTGTATTGTTAAATTTTAGTGAAGGGCCAGCAGTTCTGAAAAGGAAAACTAAAGCAGCTTGCATCAAAATAACTTAACTGGGACAATTTACAAACTTATCAAGATAGTAAGTTTATGTTTGTGCTGCACACTCATAAACTGCAGTACAGAGAAAAATCTGACTTTCTGTTGCACTCCCTCCAAAACAGAGAAAGACCAGGAACCTAATTCAGTTTTCTAAAATCCAATTGCAACGAAACAAGTTTTCTTTTAATAATTTTATAGTTATAGTAGTTGCTAAACCATCCTAAACTCATGGGCAAGGTCTGATTCATCTCTGTTGTTTTAATGAGATACTGCTTAGTTGGGCATATAAGAAAAATCAGCACTAATATGATAAGCATTTTGTAACTTCCTCACTCGTTAATCTTCTTAAGTAGCATAATTACATTAGAAAGGTACAATTAAAAAGAGCACTTCCTTTCACTGTTTTCCTTCCTATCTCAGCTAACTTGCCTGTGTAGATGTTATTTGTTTGCATGACCTGAATCAGACCTCACTCAATGTCTAAATAATGGACAGAAAGGTCAAGATATACTTTAGTAAAGGAAGTGAACCTGGGGCCACAAGTAAAAGTGCTCATATTGTAGTGAGCTGCTTGGCTGGACTATTCCAGATGGAATTGTCGAGGTGTCTCTCCAATCTGTTTGAAAGTTGCATCTTTTCTTCCAGTACTGCCTTCTGTTGTCCTAGAATTCTACCTGATGCAAGCCATATCCTTCTGTCTCGGCAAGAGAACCTCTTCAGCTGTTTGGTGGTAGCTGGTTCCCCTAATTCCACTGGTTTGCACATAAGAACATGTGAAGTGAAGTTACTATCCTTAGCAGTATGTATAGCTTTCCAGAGGAATGTTCTAGTTCATTCCTGTTGGTCTCCTAACAAAAAGTTAGAGTTTTGCTCAGAGCTCTTAGTGAGTGGATTTCAAAACAGTCATTGATAACTTACAAAACTTACTGTCTTTTTAACTACATTTACTGGACTAATGAGCCTGCAGAAGATAAAGCTATTTATTGCAAAAGTTCGTCTGGAAGTGATTCTTTGCATTTATTGATAAACAGCTGCAGTTATACAATGATTAGAAGCTTGTAGCTAAAAGCACGTACATTATATATTTACAATAGCCTTGTGTATAAACAACATATTTTAAAGGCTAGAAGGGATCATTAAGGACATACAATCCCACCCTCATAACACAAGATCTATTAGTCCACAGTAAGTCTTACACTGGACCCATTTATCCAACCTGAAATAAAAATTTCAACTAAGATTAACCAGATGAGCCCCTTGATAAATATCCCAATGGTTACTCAACATTATTGTGTTTTTTACTTGTAGGTTGAATCTATCTAATGTCAGTTGGATCCTCCTAGTGGTTAGATTACTCAACACATTTCTAAACATGGATTCAACATCCTGGTGTTATCCAAGTGTGATGAGCAGATGGCAGTAAGGTTAAAATATAAGTAAGGAACAAATGAAGAAATTAGTAGTCAGCTCAGGCACACTTCATCACATCAGTGCTTTGCACTTAAGTGGTCTTAAATTTAAACATATTTTTCTGCCTAAAAAGGTTTGTGACTTGCTTATGAGTACCTATTTAGATTCAGGGAGTCACTTTTTTCCAATTCTCCCTAATATGAGACGATTACTTCAAGTAGCACTTAGGTCTCCCAACAGATACTACTGTAGAGGATTGCAAATTTGGTTTGGAATATTGAGAGTATAGTTAAATTATATAGTCTATGCATAGCTGACCTCTATGAACCTTCCTTTCACCCTTTTTGGGGTTGAAATTGATACTCAAGATAGTGGATGCTTTCAACTAGTGCTCTTGGAAATGGTTGATTAGGCACCTCTGTGCAAGCTCTCATACAAGACAGGAGTGAAATGCCTCTGAAAAATCTGTAGTATTCCTGCTGGTCCAGTCTGAGGCTCTCTTGAACAGAAAGTACAAATTGTGCTTAACTGTGTGGTGGTTTTTTCATGTGCCCAAATATTGATTGATGTTTAGGTTTAGTGATCTCACTTACCTTCCCACAGGCCTGGTGACTTTTGCATTACATACCATGAAGAATCTCAACTACACCAATTAGAATATAGTTTACTAACTCACATTTAAGCATGATACATTTGCCAGCTTGTATAGCACACCAAAAATAGAGAGGGCATTTACAATAATTTGGCACCTCTCACGACCAAATGCAATCTCCAGCAACTGCAAAAATGTTTTCTCTGGGGAAAACAGAAGAAGTTCTTTACAGTGAGGATGGTGAAACTCTGTCACAGGTTGTCCAAAGAGGGGGTGAATGTCCCCTCCTGGGAGTCTTTCATGATCAGGTTGGACTGGGCTCTGAGCAACCTGATCTAATTGAAGATGTCCCTGCCCATTGCAGGGGATTGAGCTCGATGACCTTTAAAGGTCTCTTCTAACACAAATCAATCTATGATTCTATGAAAACTGTTCCTAGTTATGCCTTAAAAATGATGAAAAGTTCTAAATGACACATACTGATTTAGAAAGTGGAGAGTGAGTTTCAGTTCCTTTATTGTTTCACATGCATGGCTCAGTTTTTAAAATTTCTTTTACTTTTATTATAACTGGTGGAATTTTTGTGGTAACTGCTTCAGCCTGATAAAAATGTGCTTTAATAGAAAAATTGTGCGGTGCTGTCCATATCTTGGTTTAAAATGAAATATTTCTGTAAATGAAGGGGAGATAAATGGCAGAAACTTTATGGATTTTTCTTGCTTGCAGATGTGCTCTCATTTTCCACAGTTACTAGCTTTTTTTCTCCCACCCTGTTTCCCTGGAAAAGCGTATGTTCACTTTGTTAATATGGGGAGCATTTGATGATTCCACTTACTTAAAATCCAACATGGTACATGGATTCCTGTTTTGCTTGTGAGTACTCATTTCTCTAAGCTGGAACTACCATTAATTTTAAAATATCAAACAACACAACTGGCTCCTTTTTCAAGGAATTGCATGCAGAATAACCATATTATCAATGATAATGTTTACAAGTTAAGGCATACAAGTAATGAGTAAAAGTGTGGGAACAGATTTGAGCTGGAAGGAGGTAAAATTAGGGAGACATTAGGGAGGCCAAAGGAATTCCTCAAATTATTGTTTTAAAAACTAATGAAACTGTAGCTGTGTATGCTTCCCATCTATAGGTTGTTCTCTAGAATGAAGAGCAGCTAATACTAACCACATTCTGTCTGTGAGATTATTTGTATATTAAATACACTAAAGTATATCGACTGATGTTACTGGTGTTGATATTTTATAGCTATTTATTTTTTAGTGATGAATCTCTCAAATATTATTTCTTTCGCAGACTTTAATGGTAGTAATCCAAGTGGTGTCTTTCTTGTCTCAAGAATTCATGGTAATGCACAGTGGAGTTTATTAATAATTAACCTACTGATTTATCTTTTTTGGGAGTCCCTCTATGATTTCAGGAAGAATTTCTAATTTACTTGAATAATGTGAGAGTTAGTTTTATCTATGCAGTGAATATTCTCAATTTAATTATCATTTTAATATCTTTGAAGAAAGGAAGAAAATATGCACAGCACTTCATAACTGTGAGACATAGCTTGCATAAAGGACAACAGCACTGTTTTAAATAGTTTTTTAGCTCTTAGGTGGTATCTAAGTGATTTGGCTGTGCCTGGTTAGCTGCATATGCATTATTTTAGAGTAGTGTGGCAAGTGGTAATCCTATAATTTTAGAAACTGTATTAATCTGAAAAATGTTGCAGGCCTTTATTTGTCAATCTCTCAGGAGAGAGACTTAAATGGAAGACAGAGAATGAACACCTACACAGCTGCTATTACATGAATATTTCCAAAAATACTTTAGAAAGATCTATCAATGCCTTAAGAATTTACATTCTGTTTAAGTTTAAGCTATTTTTTTCTTGATGCTTTGTCAATACACCAATACTTAGTTTTCTCCACTGAAAACTCAATAGCCACTTAGAAAATTTCATGGTTGGCATTCAATGTTTCTTGAAGCAGAGGAACTAAATGAATGCAAACATTACATTATTTGAAGGATGCAATGGCAGTCTGTGCAGTGGTCTGAGGCTTTAAAAATAATCTGCGGCTAATCTCTTTGTGACCACATAATTGTTCTCTGAGATTCCCAGCGAGACTGCTCATGACATACCCTGGTACATATCTTGCCGGTTTACAAAGTGGAACTATTCATGTTCTATTTCTATATGTACACTTGTCTGTCCTGTTCTTATTATCCTGTTCTTATTAAATGTCAGGAAGGGCTGTGAGAAGCAGTGCAGTGAAGCACTCGTGGGCCTGCACGGAGAGATCAGAACAAGGATGGGTGAAGAACAGTAGCTCCTGTGTTCCTTCTTTTATCTTCTATCAAATACCTTGCATTTCAGGGCAGAAAGGACATAAATAGAAACATGGCAGGCTTGCAATGATAAATATAATGTACTTTGTTGTTGTTTTTTAAATAGCCCTTTTGTTTTAAGCTACTCTACAATTACATGTCAAGTCAGAGTTCTTTAGTTTCACACAAATAGAATTAACCCCCTTTTACCCTCTAAAAAAATCAGTTTCTTGCCTTTTTTTTCCCTGTGTATTGTGACAGCATACTGAAGATAAATTAGAAAAATATGATAATAGTTGAGCAGGGCACTTTCCAAAAATGATGTAATCATGACACTGAGTGTCACCCTTCAAAAAGATAGAAAGATGCATGAAGGGAATAAAGGATTGCTGCTTAAAGCCTTTCGATAAATGGTATTTATTATGCTAGAGATGAGTCAGTAAGCTTTTTGTTTGTTGTTTGCCTGTTTGCTTGCTTGGTTTTGTTTGTTTGTTTTTCCTTGTGAGGTCATGTTTTTGTATAGTTTGAGTCTTTCAGTTGAGCCTGTCAAAGCTAAATTAAATCACAGAACTGCTGAAATAAATTTTTCTTATCAGCCTCCTATAGATAATTTGCAATCTGGGCTTGAGTGTTTTTATTGAAAACCATTTTAATGAAAAGAGAAGAAGCAACTCTTGCAAAAAGGAGAATGACTACTCCTGTGTTTGGGTCATAGACTCTGAGGCTTTATTTTACTTGGTCTGTGATGGAAACTCCACAGCCAAAGGCTGCCTATTCTGGAGTACTGATGTGAGGAAGTCTCTGTCACTTTCTCCTCATTCTAACATGACCCTGTGCTGCTTCTTTTCATTTCTTGAGCTTCTACATCTCTCCAGATGCACCTACAGATGAGTGGTCTTACCATCAAACCTTGTTCAACTTTTCTGCTGATATATTGCAGCATATTTCATTGGCTGCACAAGCATGTTTTACTACTTACAGTATCAATCAGACAGTGCATTTTACTATGCAGCTACGTAATCAGGCAAAACAGGAGATGAGAATAGAAGACTAAGGTTGTCATGCTTAGTCAAAGGTCCATAACACAATTTCTGAACTTTATGCATTTTTAAGGGCTTGCTGAATTGCGTAGAGAACCTACCTACATTTCAAGTAGTCTTCAATCCTGCCAAAATACGTTACAAAATAGTATGGAGCTTTCATTTCATCTATACAAATACTGCTTTGAGATGACAGAAGTGTGAAACTGAGGTCCTGTTCACTTTTCATCACTCAAACTGCCATACAGCTGCCGAAATAAAACAAGGATATAAAACCCCATGTTTGAACCAATATCTGAAACAAGTATTTATAGAAAATGCTTCATAATTTAGGGCTCTGTCTGGTACTTATTTTGCTTAAACTGAATGGATTCTATAATTTCATATAGTCAGGTTCACAGGAATGAGGAGACCTGAGCTCTTGTATTAGCTGCTTTGCATATCTCTACTCCAAAACGGAAAATACTTACTTTCCAGGCCTCATGTAATACAGAGATGCTTTGTGTGAAACTACTTGAAGAATGATCTAGATACAGATCATATTATATTCTTCTAAGATTAGATTTGTAACAAGGCAAATCTTCCTACTCAATTTATCATTCAATTTGCGAGTGAGTTAGTGGAGTGCTGTTTTGAATTATGAAGACTTAAGTTCAAGGATAATGAAAAATTTGAAAATACTTGGGCAAAATGACCTGACATGACAAGACTCAAGGAGTTCAATCAAGTGGATTAGAGAAGACTGAAAGTGGCACAGCATTAAAGGGCCAAACACAGAAGCAAAATAAATTTGGATGATTGAGGAATGTAAGTTTTTATAGAAATTGAGTGCTGTCAATCACAATATTACTTGTTAAGATTGTCATGGAGTCTTCAATGTGGTAATATTTTAATCAAACTTTGGTATTTTAAGAGTGAATCTTGTCATTTAAATGACAATTTAATCACACAATCATTTGGATTATACAGGTGATTGATTTTGATCAGAATGATAACTTTTAATTTTGTAGTGATGTAAGCTGTTTTAAATTAAAAATAGAGAAAGGGAGAATATATTGGGATGCTTTTAGAAAATTCCATGTGTATAAAATTTTTATAGTCTTCAAAGACTTTCCAATTAAGTGCATATGAATGAAATGAAATACATTTTGAAATTTTTTTAGGCATTGCATTAAATCATCTCTTAGTAAAAGAACCTCTAAGGCTTGCAAGGATTTCTGTTGTGCAGCATTTTCTCTCTTTGACATAAAGAAAAAGCTGTTTGTTTCAGAAGTTCTTGTTTGCTTGCTGGCATTTAGTAAGGCTGTGAGAAGTTCAGCTAAAAACATATTGAGCTATACATTACACTCCTATTAGCTTTTTTCTTCTGTGGGATGTGAGTCTTATATTAACACTTAGAAACTGTTTTTTGGTTTTGTTTTGTTTCTTTTTAGTTGTTTGTTTGTTTTGTTTTTGGTTTGGTTTGGTTTTTGTTTTGTTTTGGTTTTTTTGTTTGGTTTTTGGTTTTTGGGGTTTTTTATTTTGGGGTTTTTTTAATAAAAGTGTGATTTTGTCCTTTGTTATCCAAACCAAGTATTTCTCCTACTGCTTTATACTTAAGTTCATCAACAAAGGAAGTAGAGGAGAATGGAGACTTTGTCTGATGTGCCACTTAGTAAAGATTATCTTCTGCACTTCTTCAGTTACAGTGCTTTGTGTGGTTTGGGTTTTTTCTTTTTTTTCTCTTGTCTTAATTGGATCACAAGGTGCTCAACATTTTATACTACAATGTTGATCTTTTAAGACATTGATACGTGTTTTAATTTGTACTGTTGTTCAAGTGTGTTTTGCCTGTTTCTGTTGGCATAAGAGCTTCATTTCCACTTGTTAATTCAGTATTGTTATCTTTTATTTAATGGCTTTCATCTGAATATTTTTTACAGTCATAAAAAATGTTCAAAAGCGTGAGTATTTATTCCTGAATTGTTGGCTTATTTTTGTCTTGGTCACTTGAAATGCACCAAGCTGAGAGATAGGCTTTCTTATTTCTTATTGTTAGACTCCAGAGTTTGTTACATATCTAGTTAAGACTTTTGCAGTAAATAAGTGTGGATCTTTTGCTGTTTTCAAGGTGGCACATTGCTGATTTTACCTCTTTGTTTCAATCGTGAGAAAATTTTTGCAAAGAGAGAAGATCAAAGATAGAAGCAGTCTCATGAGGAATATTAAAAGTTTCTTCAAAGACAAATATCAAATCCTCAGTGCATTCTCCTCTTCATTCTTCATTGAGCAAGTAGACATATTTTTCTAAGGAGAAAAAGACATCATGTATTCCAAAAGCCTTTCAGCCGGACAAATGTAATGACTTTCTATTGCCAGAATTTCTACCTGTCTTACTACCTCCACTATATTACTCAAACTCTGTCTTACCAATAATCTTAGAATATTTTTACCATCCAGTCAATTTAGATTCAAATAGCTTACAATATAACATGACATTTATTTATCTAAATTGGATAGAAGAGAGTAGTGATTATTTGAATCAGTAGGAAAAAATCATGTAATGTTTACTTTACCACATATTTTTTCTTTTTAACCACTATATTCAATTACTCTTATTCTATTTCATTTTAGCCCCTAAGAAGAAATAGAAAAAATTTACTTCAGTTCAAGAAATAACTTTTTGATGAGGGTGATATAGGCTTACATGTTTATTTTTGCACTTTTTTTCTAGGCAGTTTGTGATATAAATATACTGTAAAAATAGTTAATACATTGCTATATTAAAATAAAGCCAGGATAATTTTGTTTTCTTTCTTCAACACAGACAAAGCATTTTCAAGTGAAATACAGGAGTTATCATTATAATTTAGAAATTGAAATGGATGGCATTTATGTTTTGTTCTTCTGTGCATTGTAAAATATATACACTGTAGAAAAATAAATACTTATAACATGGAACGTAAAAAGGGATTTAATCTATTACCTGTGCTTATTGTTTCTTTGAAGTGAAAATTTATTAATTTGAAAAGCATGAATATATGCGTAGTTTTCTAGCTGATATAGCTTTTTCAAACTTCAAGTGATTTAATTTATGATAGACAAATGTACCAGAGACATTTTGAATACCAGGACATTATTCTGGCTTATGTTGTTCTTAACCTGGAAGTTGCTGAAATCTCTGAGAGTATGCAAGGATAATATAATCTATTCTCTTGCTCCTTCACGGGCATATCATGTTTACCAGTGAAAAACAAATAGATTGTGTTACATGGACTTTTAATCTGATAATTTTGGGCTGTTTTTCTGCTTGTTTAGTTACAGTCATGATTTTAAATAAACAAACAAATAATAAATAAAGAGAATTGTGGATAAGTAATCTTATGCAAAAATTTTCATGCCATCTCTATTTCTAATTGTCATTTTTAGTCCCTTCCTTTACACTAATATGCAGGATACACTTAATGTCAGACTCTGTATTCCAGTGAGGTAGCATAAAATGTTACCACCCTTATGGTTGCCAGGTTAGCTGGGGTAAGTAATACACAGTAAGAGCACCCTTCCTACTTTCAAGGCAAAATGAAAGAACTGAAAATGAAGCCTTCTCGGTGGTCATGGACATCTGTTTTACTTTGTCCAAGATTAGTAAAGTGTAGATAGCCATTACTTCCTTTCCTAGAGTTTTGTAAATTCTTCCAATCTGCTGCACTAAGAGCTCTGGTTTGCAAAACAGTTTCCATGCACTCCAAGAGTGTATGTCTGTCCCTGCCATGAACACCCTCCCCAGAGCTTGGCTTTCTGTCCTCAAGGTCCTTTAACTCCATCGTGCATGCAGAGTAGAATGGTTGGCTGTTCAGCCTCATGGTGGTGACAATCAGTATAACCTCTGCCTGTGTGCATCCCTGAGAAAGTAATTTTGACTGGCATTTCCTTTGTCTGGTGACAGATAGTGTGCCAGATAAAGGCCTTGTATACAAACAGAAGTGAATTATTTTAATTAAAGTGTGTCGGACATTTTGAGCTTGAAATGCTTGACTTCTGTATAAATGTGCTTGATTCCTTAGCTTAGCTAAGCTCCTTTTCAAGATGACCTTTGTAAGTCCTGATTTAAAATGTTAATTATTATTAATCATTTGAAAATAGATGAACTACCAGTATTTAAATACTTCTATTTAAATGAATGACTTAAATCTCCTTCAATGTGAGGGCAAATGCTGGCTATGGATTGGACATGACCTGTATTTTTCTCAATTAGGATAAAGCCAGAATAGTGCTTGTTAGGCTGTATTGTACAATGAGCCATGAAGTGATCTAGGAAAGTATATATTTGCATTTTCATGGTTGGGTTTTTTCTTTCTCGATGAGATTTATATTCCTAAGTATCCAAGCATCCACTTGCAGATAATTTCTGGTCTCACACCATGCCTGAACTTTGGCCATAGTTCCTTGACTGTGATGTTACTACTGTTTCCAGCTCAATTAGTGATGCTCAAAAGAAACCTTTTGTATACAATAGGATGAGATACAGCCTGATTAGGTGAACTGTATGGTGACAATGATTATGATTTGAAACTCAAATATATTTTGTAATATAAATTGAAGGAAATATAACATAAGGACTGGGGGGAAAAAAGGAAGTAAAGGAAGTAAGTCTAAACATTTCAGTTACATTTAATTTTTAAAGGAGAATCTGCAGGGCCTGGGCTCATTGTTTATTTTGGGAGAAGTGTGTAGTCTGTTTTGGGGTTTTGGATTGTGTTTGTGGTGGCTTGTTTTTTTTTTTTTCAGACTTACAAATATTTACTTTTATTCCCAAATCATGTGTATCATGCATCTTTTTAATATTTTCAGATCTGCTATCATGCTCAGATATTTAAGAGTAGGATATGGACTTGGAAGAAAGAAGTATAATCTCAACTTTAACACAAACGTCTTGGGGAGGAAACTCATCTGAACCCATCCTGTGTAAGAGAAGAAACAAATAATGAATGAAATATTTAGAGATGCCTGAAAACACAAAGAGGGTGAATGGATCTTAGCAATCTCCATGAGAATTTCTGTGCTGAACAATAACTGATTAGTGTCACGGGTATAGCAGCTACCCTTCTATTCAGTGAAAGAGAATCCCTTTTCTTCATTAGTCAGTGGAGACCACTACCCTTAAATTCTGCCTGCAGAATGGAGTAAGTAAAAGATCAGGTGTGGAAGCTGACAAATTACTTCGACTACTAAATAAGTAAAGTGGCTGGTGCTTTTAAAGATTGGCAGGACAAAAAAACAAAGCATAGGGTTAGCAAAAGATATGGATGTTCCAAATAGTCTTATAGCTGGGAGTTAGACCTCTGAGGAAAGGTACTGAGTTTTACGTTTTTCTGATGAGTTAAATGAAAGGGATCTCTCCTCTCACCCACATGTGAGAATAGTTAGGACTGCATCAGAGATGAAAAAATCCTGATGTTATTACAAACTTTTCCTTTTCTTCAGTGATATTATTTGTGACTTTTTGGCTGTATCCTCCTTGCAAATGTCGTAGTTTGAAAATAGAAAATCAGATATTTATAAAAATTGTTTGCTACATTTTTGTCATTAAATGTATCATCAAATCCCTTATTAATGTTCTTACCATTTCTGAGAATGGGCATTTTGCATAAGCATATCAGTGTGTATTCCAGAGGTTGTAATAATTTTTGTGAGAGAAGAAGGAAAAAAATAATTTTTCCTGCTTTTCCCTAATGTATTAAATCATAAGCTATTTCTCTAATTTTTCACCACCTTGTGTTCTACCTGTAGTAGCATTTGCTGCACTTTGTATCTGGTATTTCCAACTCCTACACTACAAAATCGCTGAAGATCCACTAAAAGAGGACATTGACAAAGTAATAAAATTTGTTTTGTTTTGTTTTCTTTCTTAATCATGTGCTGTTCACAGCAGAGCTGTCTTGGATTTGTTTGTATATTTTTGGCTCATTTAATTTGAGCAGAGAATTGCTATGGCTATCTGATTCCAACCTGTGGATCCTAGAGAAGGTGCAACAACCCTCTTCTCTATTTATTTCTAATTTTCCAAAAATAGTTAATTCATCTGTATTGGTTTTCATAGCACAGGGCGAACATAGGTGCAAGGATAGATGTTTCTAATGTAATTCGGTTGTGTTTATACAAAAACAGTGAAGAAACTTTATTTTGAATGACAGTTTTTAGGTCTCCCTAAAATTTAGCTGTTCTAAAAGCTTATCCTGCTACACAGATGTGAGAAAGAGGCTTTTTAAGGTCCCAGACAGAAGTTTACCATAAAGCAAAGTGAAATTGATCAAGTCAGTGGATGAAAAATGTTAAAAATATTCAATCCTTAAAGGAAAATTTGTGAAATCTCTACCATTAAGGTCCTTATTCACACATCCTATTATTGTCTATGTTTACCTATTAATTTTTTTTCCTTTTAATTAGCCTGGATGCTAATACAGAAAGAATGAGAAATGAGGAAGAAGGGATAAAAGTAATAATGCTCACAATTAACATTATTATATATATATAGCATAATTGACATAACAGAGATTTGTGGGATAACTTGACAGGAATAATACTATATTCAAATATGTGTATGCTTGGATTGGATTTCAGAATGCAGAAGGAATGGGATTTGCTGAAATTCCATAGACAATAATAGAAGGAAAAGCAATCAGGGGCACTGCTGTGTTGATTCTGCTTGTCATACCCCCAGGTTTGTAATGACAGGTAGACAGTGCTTTCCATGAGCAGCTACTGAATTGACTGAATCAAAGCAGTGAATACTGCATTAGGAAGTATTTCCCAGAAATCTTCTGTGGGAGGTGCACTACGTGATACTAATGGCCTACCAGATTTTTGATAATTTTGTTACAGCTTCTTTGTGTAGAAAGCTAAAATATAGCTCAGATGAACATCAAGTAATGGGATTTAGTTGAGAATATGGAAATGGAAGACAACTACTTGAAGCTAATGGAAAGAAGAGGAAGTCAAATGACAACAAAAAAAGAAAACCAATGAACTAGAAGAAGCCAGACTCCAGAGCAGTTAGAAAGCTGATAAATGAAATTTCTTGTAATGCAAATTTACGAGAAGTTATGCTCTGGCAATGTAACAAAGTGAGAACAGACACAAACTAATAGCAGATTTAGTGAATGGCAACACGAAAATAAATGAAGCTATTTTATTGTCCCCAGAATGTCAAACATCATATAGGTATGCTGCACTGTAAAGTGATGCTGCAGAGACAAGGAAGACGGAGCATTAAGTAGGAATGGACACATTCCACATTTACATATGGGAAAAGTTCTTCTGTGTTTTAGACATACATGACAATATTGAAACCAGTTGTCTTGGTTTGAAAGGCAGGTGTCTGCCAAAAAAGGCAGGAGCCTCCTTTTAAAATGGAGAATGTAAACTCCCTCCCTCCAAATTATTATAAATTTGAAATTAAAGGAACTCTTAGGCAAAGATATGGGAATAGGAATAACAGTTCTTTACTAGGAAAATTAAAATAGAAATACAGTATTATAAACCCAAAAAAACGCTGATGGAGCAAGAATACAACCTGACACCCCATCAGTCAGTCAGGGTGTTGGTGCAGTCCCATTAAATGGTGGCTGCATCCTTCTGCAGTGACAGATGTGGTTCAGTAGAAGAGTACAGCTTTGCTCTGAAGGTCCAGTGATGATGTGGAAAAGTCCAGTTTTTCTTCTGGAATCCAGTGGAAAAAGGCTGCCTCGGTGTTCCAGATCGCAGTTTTTTTCTAGGTAGGAAATTCTTGGCTCCTCCCCCTGGCTGGAACATCTCCCAATGGGTTGATGTAATTTTGTCAGTCATGCAGAGGGACTCAATGGGCCATTAACAGAAGATATCTTCCCGGAGGAAGGATGGGTTATGGAAAAGATAAGGATGACTGCCCCACCTGATTTTAACAGATGGCCCATTAGCAGAGGATATCTCCCACAGAGATAAGGATCACTGCCCCACCTGGTTTCAACAGATGGTGATAGAATGCACACTTTTGGCCACATCCTGTATTGCAGCCTAAGACACCAACTTACTGTGTGTTTTTCTGTGTAATTTGGTTGTTTCAATACCAATGCATACATATTCTTATACTTCTGATTTAAAGGTCAGAAAAATTAATTATATTTTTAAGGAACGCTTTTCTTGAATTTAAGTATGGACATATTTTAAGGTATGTCTATAAATTAAAGCATTTATAGGATGTTTCCCTTTGGTTGCAATCTCTCCTTTGTAAAACTGTCGAGGTTTTTTTTTCCTTTATTGTACATTATAGAATTAAAGTGTACCTCAGTGTTCATGTTTATCATCTCATATACTAGAGAACTGCCATTTTGATAATTTTTATAACTTTGATTTAGGAAGAAATGGATATGTTATGAATATTTTTGTCTTGATATTTTTTTAAAATGAGTATACCATCTAAACTATGTGATGGAAGTGGCATATGGAATGGATTTTGAGCAATCCTTTACTCCAAGGATTTTAAATCTAAAGATGCAAAATTATCCATTCAGAAGTCCTGATCAATGCAGCTTCCCTTATTTAGCTGGGAAAACATTTTCTTCTGGATGAGATGATTTCAGATGCTTTCTCACCTTCATGTGTTTTGCTTGAGCTGTGAATTAAATCCCTTCTGGATGAAAGTATTGCTTATTTTTATGGTCTCTCTTTAAGTGCTTCATGAAGTCATAGTCACACAAATTATCTTAGTCATAATCTAATTAAATAGAATGAGAGCTGTGTTTGCATTTCAGAATTCTGTCTCCCACTCATTATAAATATAGCAAAATATGTGTATTTTTGCACAGGCAAATATATGTGTGTATCCCTATATATGAAAACATGTAAAAATATAAAAGGCCTCACAGATTGGTTCCAGATTGAGCTCTCGAAATAGAAAGCAGTAGGATTGAAAACTAGTTTTGATTAAAACTATGGGTTCTAGTGGTTAACAATCTTTGCTACACTTTTGCAGATCTTTTGCTACACTGCCTAGTCTAGCAATAGCTAGATAATGAAAAAATAGGCATACCGAATTAGTTTAGTAAGATGGTCATTTATATATTGCTGGACATGAAGACAGTTCAGAAAAGCAGAATATTTTGTGCGTTGTTCATATAATGATTACTGTAACAGTGGTTTGTAACACAGTCTTTGAAGAAAAGCCTGATATTTAAGGAGAAATTTAAAGTAAGAAAATAATTTTATTATTTTGATTGGTGGAAGAACAAAGAACCCTCACCAAATCCCAAAACACTATTCCTTGAACACTAAAGAGTATTGTAGAAATTAATACAAAAACCTAAACTTACAGATTTTAAGTTCAATTTTCCACTTGTACCAGGATGATTTCATCCAGTAGTGAGAAGATTACATCTAATGAAGTATGTCAAATGTGGACAATTATACTTGTTTACTTTCAAAAGATCCACTTAGGATGGGAAAAAAAACATGGGTCTGTGCCTGATGTAGACTTGATGATATAATTTCCTATTATTTAATTTTTCAGACATAGAATGACATGGTGTTGGAAACTATGACCACACATGTGCTTGCATTTCTTATGTACAGTTCTGCAGTATTTCAGATTTGTCCTAATCCTGAAGAATTTACCAGTATAAACTCATGTCATTTCTCCAATCTGGTAGAAACTCACACCTCTAAAATGTCAAGGACACAATAAAAGGTGAGCTCTTTGTTGTCCAGACCTGCATAGCTGCAGGTTTAACCAGTGGGCCAGGCCTTGCAGTCTGTATGTGACTATCATGGTTATTGCTGTAGCCACAGTTCAGATGGGAACATATTCAGTTCAAAGGATAAACTTACAGAAATACTGTCAGCACTTAGGTGCATCATCATCTAGGTGCACTTAAAAGTAATTTTACTGAGTTTATTGTGACTACATTTTGCTATTTATTTATGTTTTGTTTAATTTTTCCTAACATTTTTTTCTATCTTTACACTGAAAAAATTTAGCAGTATGTGTCTATTGTGAAATCTGAGTAAGAACTGTAAGCCCCCAATATGTAAATGCCAGGTCTTGTTGCTTGTGTCACAGGTCCATATAAAGGCCCAAAGTGTGGCTCCCCATCTTTTGTTCCCTGCTGGTATCTATGGAGTACCTAGATTTCACAAGTTTCCCTATCTGTAAAATTGCTCCTGGTGTGTTTTGCCATAAAAGGCACCGGTGAAGAGTTTGGCAGTCAGTGCTTTTCATGTCTGAACTCCGTAAGGAAGATTTAACTGGTATCTTGCCCATGGGGATTAATGTAGTAATCATTCTATGATTACGGATTGGTGAACACGTCCTTGTGCGGTAAGCCAGTGGATGTACACATTCTGAACGTGTCAGTTTCTTTCTAAGACTTAGGAAACAAATTCTTAGAATCACTGAATCATAGAACATGCTGATCTGGAAAGCACCCATCAGGATCATCAATCCCAACTCTTGAGTCTCTGCAAGACACCCCAACAATCACACCATATGTCTGAGAACATTGTCTAAATGCTTTTTGAACTCAGACAAGCTGGGGGCTGTGAACACTCCCCTGGGGTGCCTATTCCAGAGCTCAACCAGCTTCTGGGCAAAGAACCTTTTCCTGATATCCAACTTAAGTTTCCTCTGACTCAGTTGAGTCCTGTCACTGGTCATGGAAATGAAGCGATCAGTACTTGCCCCTCTCCTTTCGCTTGTGAGGATATTGAAGAACACAGTGACTTCTCTGTCTCCTCTTGTCCAGGCTGAAAAGACCTCAGCTGCTCCTCATATGGCTTCCCTTCCAGACCTTCACCATCTTTGTTGCCCTCCTTTGGACAATCTCTAGCAGTTTAACATTTCTTATACTTGAGCACACAAAGCTGCACACAGGACTCGAGGTGAGGGTGCCCAGCACAGACCAGTGAAGGACAATCCCCTCCCTTGCCCAGCTGGTGATGCTGTGCCTGATGCCAGGCATGGATCCTGACCCCAGGACATGTATATCCCTCCTGGCTGACAAGGCTGACTCATGATTAACTTGCCATCGACCAGGACCTTTCTGCAGTGCTGCTTTCCAGTCTCTCACTTTCCACTGTCCATCCAGGGTTGCTATTGCATTTGCAGAATCCAGCACCTGCTCTTTTTAAACTTCATATAGTTCATGACAGCTCAACCCTCTAATTTGTTGAGGGTTCACTCCAGGGCCTCTTTGCCCGTGAGGGAGTCTACAGCTCCTCTCAATTAAGTGTTATTATCAAACTCAGTATTCTTCTGAGTTTCATGTCCAAGTTGTTTACGGAGATGTTGAAGTGAAGTGGGCCAAGGATGGAGCCCTGTAAAACCCTATGGGTGACAGGTCACCAGTCTGATGTCACCCCAGTCACTGTAACCCTTTGTACCCCATGTGGGAGCCAGTTGCTTGCCCATTGCATAATCCCATCCAGCTGTGGGCTGGGCATTTTGTCCAGAAGGACACTGTGAGAGATAGTATCAAAAACTTTCCTGAAGTCCAAAAAGTTCACATCTACTGGTTCCATTGATTGGCTAGGTGAGCTACCCTGTCTTAGGTTCAACAAGCAGGACTTTTCATGAAACTGTGCTGACTGTTATCAGTGACTCCATTGCCCTTCAGGTGTTTTTCAATACTTCCCAGAATAATCTTTTCCATATTTTACTAGGCACTGAAGTGAGACTAACAGGCTTGTAGTTTCCAGGGTTCTCCTTCCCACCCTTCTTGAAAACTGGGACAGTGTTGCCAGCTTCCAGTCAGTTGGGACTTCTCAGGAGTCCCAAGATCACTCAAAAACTATTGAGAGAGGCATTGCGAACACATCCCCAGCTCTTTGAGGATTCTCAGCTGAATTGCATCAGGCCCCATAGATTTGCAATACTGCACAATTTCAGGGTCAACTGGGAGCTGATCATTCTCACAGTCATGGTCCTCCAGCTCAGGGCACTGAGACTCCCTTGGTCTGCCATCAATGTTGAAGACAGAGGCAAAGAATGTGTTAAACATCTCTGCCTTGTCCACACCCCTGCTTGTGAGATGACCATCCTCGTCCTGTAATAGGTTGATGTTATTTCTGCACTGCCTTTTGCCATTAATATATTTGAAAAAATCTCTTTTTTATTGTCACAGTTCTGGTGGCTTCAAATCTAGCTGAGCTTTGGCTGCATGAATTTTCTCCCTACAGTGGTGAGCAGCATCTCTATATAATTCTTATGCCACTTGACCTTGCTTCCACTGGGCAGACACCTTCCTTTATTACCTTATTTCCAGGAGAGCATCCCTGCTCAGCCAAGCTGGCCTTCTGCCTTGCCTGCTTGACTTCTGACATTTGGGAATTTCCTGCTCCTATGTACTAAGGAGGTGATGTGTGAGAAGTGATCGGTGCTGACAGACCCCTGCACCTGCAGAAACTTCTTCCCAGGAGAACTTTACTTATTAATTACCTGAGCAGCCTGAAGTCAGCTCTCCTCATGTCCAGAGCTGAGAATTTTCTGGTACTTTTCCTCATGTCAACAGAGATTTTAAACTCAATCTTTTCATGGTTGCTGTGGTCAAGAAGCCCCCAGTCCCTGCTTTGCTCATCCACCCTGTTGACAAGCAGCAGATCAAGGACAATGTCTTTCCAAGTCAGCTCCCTTAGGACTTATTCCATAAAGTTTTCATCCAGGTCTTTAAGGAATCATCTGGCTCAGGCTGCACCAGCTGTGTGGTGGTCTCAGTTAAATTCTGGCAAGCTGAAGTCCCCCATAAGGACAGGGGCAGTTGACCTGGAAGTCTCCCTTAGTTTCTCAAAGAGTAATTCATCAGGCCGTTGTCCAAGCCAGGAGGTCTATAGTAGATTCTCACAAAGGCATCCAGATTAATTGTTTGCCCTTTGATTCTTATCCAGAGGGTCTCAACTGTGCCATTGCCAACTGTGCTACTGCCAAGTGTGCCAGACATTCTAACTCTTCCATTATATATGATGCCACCCCTCCACCTCTTCCACACTGCCTATCCCTCATGAAGAGCTTGTAAGAAAAACAGCAAACCTGAGTCTTCTCTTCTTGAGGCCTTTTTNCTTTAAGGAATCATCTGGCTCAGGCTGCACCAGCTGTGTGGTGGTCTCAGTTAAATTCTGGCAAGCTGAAGTCCCCCATAAGGACAGGGGCAGTTGACCTGGAAGTCTCCCTTAGTTTCTCAAAGAGTAATTCATCAGGCCGTTGTCCAAGCCAGGAGGTCTATAGTAGATTCTCACAAAGGCATCCAGATTAATTGTTTGCCCTTTGATTCTTATCCAGAGGGTCTCAACTGTGCCATTGCCAACTGTGCTACTGCCAAGTGTGCCAGACATTCTAACTCTTCCATTATATATGATGCCACCCCTCCACCTCTTCCACACTGCCTATCCCTCATGAAGAGCTTGTAAGAAAAACAGCAAACCTGAGTCTTCTCTTCTTGAGGCCTTTTTTTTTGGAGTTTGTCAATTGCTCTGTTTCTTTTGCCAGAAGAGGGAGAAAAATTCAAGCAAATAAAAGTACTTTTAGCCTTTCCTGAGTGTGTAGAGATAAAGTTTTAGATTTATCTTTCCTGTATCTGAAATCAAATTCTTGTCCTGAAGTTCTTGTGATTGAAAAGAGATCTTATCTACACTGCTGGTATGATAAAAGTTATGACATCATGAAACTAGTGCCAGTTGTATTTTGAAAGCTGCTGTCCCGTTAGAGATAAAAAGCTAGGAAAATCCAAAATCCTAGACTAGACCTTGGACATAGAGAAAACATAGATTTCTCATTTGCAGTTTTCTGGACGTGTGTTTGGGGGTGTTTTGTTTGTTTGTTTGTTTCTTTTCAAATGTTCTTTCCCTTTCTTTTGTATTTAATCAAAATACTTTTAATCTGAATACTTTTAATTTTTTTGGAAACAGACAATTAATTACTTGTATATTCAAAAAGCTTTATTTTAGCTACCCTGTGAAGATTCTTCTGTTACTGTTTTTGATCATATTAGCTCCTCTTCCATAAGGAAGTTGCCTTCCATTGATAGACTGTAAATATGATAAGCAGAAAATTAAACTTCTTTTGCAATAAAAATCTAGAACTTCTATTAAAATAATGTATATTTTTAAAAATATTGAACATAGGGAAAACAAATTGATTTTGAGCTCCAATCTCCTTCAATTAAATCCAGCCAAAGGAAGAATGACATAAGCTTGTATTTTATATGCCTTCCCAGTCTACTATCATGTAATAATAACCTTTCAAATTCAGGTTTGTCAAACATAAGGACAGCTCAATTTCAGTCACCTGAAGTAATTTCAGAGTAATTTGCCTCTCATTTTTGTCATAATTTAAGTAAATTATATAAGATCATCCAAAGTTAGATGTGTGTCTTGTTTTATGAATGCCAAGATCCTTGTTACTAATATATTTGTGTTTTGAGTTCAAGAACCAGAGGTTAGCAATTTGACCTTGACAGTCATTGGTATGTGATAGGAATATAAAGCAGAAGGTTTATTTGGAGCAAATATGTCCTAGATTTTTCTAGCCTACAAAATCTCCTATCTACTTCACTATTAGACAAAAGAGTATTAAATTCATACTTGACACAGTTATTCCCTCAGCTTAGATTTGCCAGCCCTGATTTTACTCCACTCTTCTGTAGCAAAGTTCTATCCAAATACAAGATAGAAAATTATCATATGTAAAGGTTTTACCTCCAGCTTTTTAGAAATCTCTTCATCTGTTCCCAGCCCTCACCTGCATGAAGAATCTTACTTGCAAACATCTGTCTTAAATGGCATAACTGTTAGCCTTGCATAGCAAGTTTCAAGGATTTGTCACTTGGATAACACAGCTCTCTTTAAACAGTCATTAGTATGCAGCGTGTTATATGTCTTGATACAAAGCCAAATTCAGAGTTCCAATGCCTTGCTACCACTTCAGTCTGGACCAGTTTCTCTGAAAATGCCCTGAAAAGGTAAATTTGAGCAGCTTGGGGCAAAGGGATTATTTTTTAATAAACTTGAGCTATGAAAAATAGGAAATATATGCAGTAGCAAATGTGAACAGAAGGAGCAAAATTATGATGGGTTTTAGGAAAGCACAAAGTGTGAAGAAATTATAGTGCTTCAAGGCACAGGTGAAAGTTAGTGCTGCCCATAAAAGAAACAAAGCCCATTCATTATACAGCCACTGAGTTACTCTGTAAGATCATAATGTAAATTCATGTCATGGGTTGAAGGCAGAAAACAATTACTGATGCCTTATAGTAAAATCATTTTTAAACTGGATAGCATACTGATTTTTAAATATACTTGTTTTTTAAGTTAAGGTATCAAATGTGAATTTTTGTGCTAGAACTGCCTCAGTAAATTTTAAGAGTTGTAGTTATAGAAAGAAAAGAAAAGGTGGTTGTGTTATCTGAAATGGTGTTACTGCTATCCTTTATTCAAATGAGTATATGAAGAGATGGGGAAAGCGCGAACATTTCCAGAAAAAGATTTCAAAACTTGTATAAGTAATATTCCATCTCTGCAGTGGTATTCTCTCAAGTGCTTTCCGTAGCTTTCCATATTACATACAAAAATGCAAGAAGAAGCAGAGGGACAGCATTTCATCTTGTGGGTGAGAAAATCAAGAACAAGGGATTTATATCTTTAGACCAGGACAATTCTATTTAGAGGGATAGGCTTTATCTGAACCTCAAAGGAAGTAGGAAACATATCAAATCAAGAGATTGTATTAAGATTTTAAACCCTTTGAGGTGGAGTTTTATCTGAAGTTTTAAATACAAGATTTCGGGAAGGAAGNGGAAATAAGTAAAATAAAAGGAAAATTTATCAAAGATGTAGTACAGGAGAACTTGCAAAGTCTCTTATGATAGGATTTTTCTTGTAAGAGACATCAAAACCTGCCCCAGATTTAGGTAATAGTAGACGAAATTGCTAAATAAACAGGTAAAATGGGCAAGCTGGGAAGCAGAGCTTTGTGCTATTCTTTATGTTAATTGGGTTTGGGAAAAAAATAATTTGGTGATACCAAGCTATTAATGCCTTTAAAGACAACTATGCAAAATTGGAAAACTGCAGAATGTGATAAAATAGCAGATGAAATCTAAAATGAAATGTGAAGTGAGGGACTCAGTGGGAGCACAGCAAGCTTGAAGTTACATGATGGACTTGGAATGAACATCACTGTGTAGAAAAGAAAATATGCATTAAATATGCTAGCTTGATGCTCAGAGGTCAAGGAAGAAGCTGAAATATTAAGAACTGTGTGGAAACTAACAGAATATGAAGTAGAGATTGTTTTGCTGCTGCATATGTGCCAAGACTGCCTGCATGTTCAGCAGCAGGACGTTTTGGTCAGTCTTCTTGAAGGGTACCCATTTTTGTTAAATATCCATTCAGTGCTAGGAGAATAGACATGAGTAGAATTGGATGACTTATAGAGTATGACAGCTATTTTAAGCCAGTTCTTCCATTAAGAAGAATGCAATCTTAGAACAATCATTACTCAACAGGCATAAAGCTGGGACTAGCAGTGCCTCACCTTGTCATGTTGTTATGTGGTGTGTAGTATCAGGACACACACAAAATGTTCTCTTGTGTGTGTAACAGTGAAAATGTTTGTGAGAGAAGTTAACCTTGTACATATAACAGGACTGCATGTACTTTGGGGAAAGTCTGTGCTTTTTTGTTCAGTCTTGATACAATCCCTTGCACTGAATCAGACCAACTCAACAGCTGAGTCCTCAGTACTAACACAGAAGAGATGAATAAAATACTAGCAATTGGTCTATAAGCTTATAAACAAAGTTATCAAATACACAGTCATAAAGAGCATATATTTAATGGAAATACTCTTAACCGAAATTGCTTTTTCATATCCCTTCCTCAGATTCAAAACCTAATTTCCCTAGCTTTCATGTCTGTCTGTCTGTTCTAGGGCATTTTTTGGGGTAAGTGCTGGACACTTACACTGGGATGAGTGGAAGTTACTTAAAAAAAAAAAAAGAAAAAAAATGCACTAAGTGGACTTAAGTGTCTCTCTAGAGGTCATGCTGTATTCTGCTAAAATCATATTCCCTGTCTCTAAAAAATGAGGCTTCATGATATCCAAGGAAAGAAATAGAAAAAATAGAAAAAATAGCAATATCTTTACATTCCTCAGTGCTTTATAACCTGGTACAAATTTTTTACAGTATTAAAAATCCAGCATCCTGCTAAGCAGTACATTATCTAATACTGTGATTAGATACTGTGTATCTAATACATTATCAATATCTGTGATTAATGATATTTTTAGTAACAAATCCTCCAAATCGTCTGGCATTGATACTCGTGTTGTATACGTACAGCAATATGTCTTCAAAAAACTTCTGAAAATACACTCTCTCATTTAGGTTGTTAGTGTTTCCTGAAAAGTAGTTCTCATAAAACTTAGTAGTTCTCAGAGAAAATTTATGGGAAAGTAACTCTGCAGTGTTAACTTAATTTTGTTCAATAATATCATGGGAATTAACATCAGATCACCAAAAGAGAAGAGTACTTAACAATCAAGGGCTGACAGTAAAATTATTTGGTGTTATTATTAAAACAGGTAATGGTAAATATTATTTTGCTTTGAAAAATTAAGGAAAATTGCTCCTGTAAGTGTTTATGTCTGTCCTGCTGTATTTAAATGTTGATGTTACCTGGAACAATGTCAAAATTACTATTTTCTCAACTGGACGGAGACTGTTTTTGTTTCATTCATGCTTACAGAAGAGGTTATTGTAGAACAGGAAATTTTAAAAAAACGCTAAAATACTAAATGGTTATGATTTAGTTCAGTCTAGTTGACAAGTTTAAAGGCCATTTTTATGCACTCTTCAGAGATGCTAATATTGTCTATAATAAATTTCTCCATGTACCTTCCATGTAGTTTTGAAACATTGGCTTTTATTGTAGTGTTTTTAAATTTGGAGAATATAAGGAAAGTACAAATTATGCAAACAAGGTTTTTATATTTTTTTTTAAACTCATATAGCAAGATTTTTGGTATGACATTCATAGTCTTGCTTGCTCTGCATTTAGCCATGTGTAAAGTGAAATGTTCACACTCATGCCAATCCTAATTTTTTAAAATGTAGCGTAAATGCTTTATGAATACTGAATTGTTTTGAAAAATGCCTAAAATAAGAAGCAAATTATATAGAAAATATATAATTGAATTAAAAGAGGCAAAACTAGTCTAACTAGGTAAGTTGGACTGATTTCTGGGTTATGCTTTAGAAGATATTTACAGAAACAAATGCCATGATAATAGGAATATCTGAATATTCAAGTGTTTATTGCGTGGTTCTCTCTTAATAACACATTTCTCATGTCTCAGCCTATAATCTACTGCTTTTTTATACTCAGTCATAACTGGGAAAATACAGTGGCTTGCTTAGCGTAGGAGAGAGCATGCACTGATGAAGCTTTTGCCTTTCTTTTACATCTATTCCAGTTGTCTAGGTCTTTCACAGCCTGTTGCTTTGGAAAATTTCTTCATCGAGGCTTACCAGATTTATTGGAATGTCTCTGCATTTTTCTTTTGGCTTTTTAAAAATTTCTTCTGTTTTCTTTTGTATGGGCTTGTGATAGGGAAACAAGCCCAACTAAAATGATACAAAACAAGTTAAAGTGTTCCAGAAGTGGTCCTGGACACTGAATGAGTCATGCTCTGCAGATATAAGCTCAGGCTTTTCAGATCTTTATCTTCAGTTGTAAAGTGTGTGCTTAGCTTGGCTCTGAGATTAAAGTCTGTAAACAACACATTTTTTCAGAGAAATGGCAGTTTTCTTACAGCAGATTGGAGAGACAGAAGATCATCTGAGCTCTCTGTCCTGTATGATAATGTGTTTTTTTCCTATCTATTTAATTGAAAGAAATTTGGCTTCCTTACCAGCCCAGAACTGCTCAGAAATAGAGACATGTCGGAGGTAATTAGTACGAGCTCTTCATCTCACTCGTGTAAATGGAAGTCGGGTGGCAACAGGGACTAAGCTTTAGCTCAAATCTTTGTTGCAACTTTTATAGCAAGATTTTAGGCAGTGATTGGCAGCCCAAATCACCACAAATCACCATTGAAAATCTTTCTAGATCATGAATATTTCCGAATGATTAAGTATATAAATTGTATTGTTGTCAATCCAAAAGGAGGAGAAAATCTTTAAGTCTAGAGTTGTACTTTGTTAGACACAGCTCTGATGCAAACACAAGACATCCTAGGGTCAGACTTAGTATTAATGACTATAATCTTGCCAGCTTCCAGCAGTCTGCTCCCCAAAATCACTTCATTCTACACTGATATACCGAAACCCCTTTGCTCAGATTTTATATCGGTGCCTAAGGTAAGCCAACTTAAACATTGTATATGATAGTGAACTAACACAACACATAGGCATGCAGAGTGTCAGTTCCTGATGGAAGAAAATTTCTTCATCTTAGTTTCTGGTTGCTACAAGCCTGCAAGAGGGTGGATGGACAGTTGCTGCACACAGGAGAGATCGTTCAAGGTCAAGTCATAGGTGATAAAATGGCATAAGAATTTCCCAGCTAGTTCGATGCATTCCGCTGCAAATTTTAGGGAGTTTTAAAAAATAAATAAATACTGTTAAACAAATTTGAGGTTATCTAGCTAGTAGAAAGAGTGTAAGTCCATCAAATTGTGTAGCAACTCCTATTTTGCAGTGTTCTATAACTCTCTCTAAAGAAAATACGCTTTTTCTTTAAAGAGACAGACATGCATACAAACAAATAAACAACAACAATATCCCAGATGTCACAAGAACATAAAGCTCCTGATTTACCCTGCTCAAGCAGTCTGTCAGAATTTTTTACTATTTTTATTCATCCTCTTATTATATTTCTCTAGTAATTTTTTTCTAAATTTCTTCCAATCAGAAGTAATAATATTTTGCTCTGTATGAATGTGCCACTTTGCTTGATGAAACTTTGCACCCTGAAAATGTCTTGAAAGAGTAGTGAAAACTAGAGTTCAAAACAGATCATAAGGGCTAATGGTTTTTATTGATTTTGTCATATCTTAATCACCTGTTCAGAAAAAGAAAAAAAAATTGTAATTGAGCAACCAGCTCAGTAGAAGTATCTATATTTTAATTGTCTTCTATAATTTAGAAAATAAGAAATATCAAAAAAATTATTCAATTTGAAGTCACTAGCTTTTTTGTTAGTCTTTGTTGTGCTTACGGTTTTTCCATAAATTTTTATTGTTTAGGCTTAAT
Source organism: Toxostoma redivivum (assembly GCA_013397375.1). Taxonomy (NCBI): domain Eukaryota; kingdom Metazoa; phylum Chordata; class Aves; order Passeriformes; family Mimidae; genus Toxostoma; species Toxostoma redivivum. The sequence goes on from VXBI01012026.1 coordinate 188,526, forward strand.
GACTAAAGTGATGAAATAAAAAGTTTATATATATTGTACAGCTTGTAGTCCAAAATTAATATCTTCTGTTTGCACTATTTCTTTGGCTAATATATAGGACATATCATGTTCAACTGGAGTAAAATCCTTATTGCTTTAATGAAAACTTGGAAAGCTTGTAAGGTCTGGAAGAAGGGCATCTGCCTGTATGACTCATGTCCCTGTTACAATAAATGGCACAAGTCTGTCTGCTGGAAATACCTCTGGGCTAGTCCAGTGAGGTCTTTTTTTGTGGTGTTATATGTAAATTCTAGGTATTGCACCCACAGAAAAATGTAGATTAGGGAATGTTCTTCAGTCTCTTCAATTAAATGCACACAGGATAAGAAGTTACCACTCCACTGTTCAACCTAGTACTGAATAGCCTGTATTTTTCTCCCTTATTTTAAGATTTTAAGAGATCTACTATCCTGTTTTCTGGCTGTGATATGTACTGCTGTGGCTGTTTATAGAAACATGCCTGAAAGTGTTTAAGACAGAAAGTCCTGTAATATGTAAAAGGAGTATTTGACCCCCACTTAATGTGCTAGTACTGCTTTCCTCAGTTAAAGCCGTAAACTTGTACCTTGACTTCATACATAGTTCTAGATATTTTATTAGACTTCTATGAATTTTGCTAAATGCAACAACTAGTTTAATTAACTAAGTATATTTCTCTCTTGTGTGTATTGCTGGAATAAATTGAGCAAAGATTTGTTTACTTTTCTGTCAGTTGAAAAAGTAATGTGGAGATACTCTTGCAGATACTGACTTTTGCTGATATAATTGATGTTATGTCAGGAGATTTTACTGTAGCATCTCTGTTGGTCAGAAATTACACTTTATCTCCTCTGTGGCAGGCTGAGCTAAGGAAAAAAAATGTGTGCAGAGATGTATCTGGCTCAAGTGAGAATATAAATCTTTTAACTGCCTGATCTCAGAGCATCTGAATTTCCCTTTAATTCCACTCTTCCATGATTATTGCAATCCATGTAGCCAGAGGCTGACAAATGCTTCTTTTCAAAGCTGTGATGCCATGCCATCATCAGCTGCTAGGGGTTTTCGCTTAGTTATTATTTTAATACAGTGGCAAATTTGTCAAATTCTGACAACTATATGAAAGTACCCCAGTGCTGGTTTAAGCATTCTTAGGCTCTTGGATTTGAGAATTACTGGAGATGACCTTCTTGCTCTGAATTTGTAGCATATGCCATGGTCTGAATAGTATATAAGTTAAAAAATGCCATTAGACTGCGAAATTGGATAAAAATATCCAATAAGCCTTATTTCATTATTACAAACAATGCTGCCAATGGCTAGTTAAATATAATTGTGGCAAAAAGCCCATAATCAGAAGCCTGTAATCTTTTGCAATTTTTTGAGTTAGTATGCATTTGTTACTGACTGGAAAGCATGATCTGTTCACAGATAGGCTTGCTGTATGGTTCAGGGCAACTATGTGTGGAATGATCTAGTGATAAACAAAACACTTGCTCTGGTGGATCTTAGAATGTATGCAGCTTCTATACATTGATGAAGTGTCTTATGCCTGAATGCTGAATAATTTGAAAGGCCTTTGATTTAATTATAGAAATTAATTTCTTGCAGTATAGAAGCTATTTGGATGATTGAGGGATAAAACCTCACCTCTGACTTGCAAAACACTCCTGATTTAGTCCCGGTCACCATGAATAAGAATACCTGTAGTCCATATGGGAAGAGCAAGAATGTAAGTAGAAGCTTTTTTTTTCTTGCTTTTTTATTTAATATCAGTATTCTTCCACACTACTTCTGTGTTGTATAAGCCTTTCAAATGCCACTTTCTGAGGCGCAGTGATAAAATCTTTGTTACTTGTATCCTATTATTATATGTGTAAATGTGTAACTTAAATAAATATGTGTGTGTCTTCAAGGCCCAGGGATAAGATTATTGAATAGTAGTATGATTTGAATGACATTTTTCTTTTATTTTTTGCAACTGACACATTAATTTTCCACAGTTTATTTTTTAAAAAGTTATTAGAAGTTAGTTTTTTCTTGAGCATGCATTGAAATATAAGATTATATAATGTCTACATTGTACCCTGTTGTAAATGTATGCCCCTACACTGATGTCAGGGACTGCACTCGACTTGATACGAAATATTGACTGTGAAATTTTCCAGGAGATAAATGAGAAAATAAGCTAATTGTACAACCATGGATTCAGATAAGGCTTAATTTTGCTTATTTTCTAGTCTTTGTCATGTGTTTTGTCCTATGTATATACATCTCTTTGTATCCAAGAGTATCTCAGAAACAGAGAGATTTGGACATTTCAGACTCTGAAAGATATTTTTTAACTTGCAAAATAAACTTCCTTATTTTGGTGTTAAATCCCAGCATATCTTGCTCTATGAACTTAATTAGAACCATCTGCAACTATTTTTTCTGAACTGAGTACATAGAATATTTCCTCCTTTTTGTTGTTTTGAAGTTGTAAAATACATAATCACTGTGAAGTTATATTAAGCTATGTAGTGTCCTGCTACATAAATAATTTTTTGACTACTGCTTGTAGGGGAATATTGAAATTATTTGAACTATTTGAACAAAGTGACTTTGGAGAGCAGTCATTAGACTTGTTGAGCACAGCCAAAGACATCAAATTTTCCATCATTCCACATGCTGTCAATTTGAATTTTCCTTGTCAAAGTCATCCCTGGTCTGCCAGAACAGTCATTTCATGAGAAGACCAATTGGTGAATAAGTAAAAATGCCATCAGTTGAACTGAATAATCTTTAAAAAAAGATAGAATATTACTTCTATTTTTGTTTAAAGGGATGTTTTCACATATGTTCCAAGAAAGTTTTTATCCTTTTAGGAAGCATAGGAATCAAGGTGCTGGTTCAATGGTTTCAGATGTCAGTGAACATAATTTACTTAATATAGAAGATGAACCTGCAGATATGTGTGAACATTTG